>LBNU01015561.1:0-26334 GCA_014162995.1 Artemisia annua
TCGAATATAAGCATAAAGACCGGCATCAGCTACCAATTTCACAAATTTAACAAAATCTTTTCTTCCTTCAAAGTCATACTGTTCAAGTCCAAGTATTGTTAGCACATTACATAAATATTGGTCTAATTGGGTACTCAAATCATCCACCAAATAATGTTCAAAGAACATGTTTCAGTTACTCAATAACTTATAAATAAAAAATAAGATAATAACCTGGTTTCTAACAGGTTCATGCAAATTCCAGAAAACATAAGTGTCAATCACATCTAATCCTCCATCTTTTGCTTTCTGAATAAGCCCAGGCCACATCTGCAATATTAATTTAAGTTAAGCTACTATACAATATTCTATATATTCTATTAAATACCAAAATAAATAAAAATAAATAAAACACTAAAGATTAAGAAGACTGCATGCATGAGTAGTGCAGGTTCTATATATTATGTGCTTTTGCTGCGTGTGTGATAATTATATGCAAAAAAAAACGTTGATAACCAACAACGCTACTAATTCATACTTACATCAGGAGTACTACGAGGATAATGAATAGACCCTGAAACCAACACTCGACGTTTTCCATCAATAACCAATGCCCGGTGATCATACGTCACATTTACACCAACAACCTCCATAACTGCAGCCATAACGACCACCAAAACCATAACAAACAACATTTTTGTCACACTTCTCAACATCATCTTTCCTTAACTTAATAAAACTAATGTTTTTTGGTTTAGTTATGCAAGAATAAATAGTTAGAGCATTAACATTTTTTATGAAATGTGAAGTGAAAGATGAATTCTAAGATAGTTATAGGAGATATCGCCAGAAAAGAATGCTGAAATGTTATATGTTATAGGTCACGTGTTTTCGTCAATGGAAAGATACAAATTGTGATCATTCAGTGAGCAAGAAAAATATAGTCGTCTATTTTGTTGATCATTTAATTATGATTTAATAAACAAACACTTTTAGATACTTTCGACAAACTTTTTTTTTTTCAACGTTTTTGTCGTCTTTTATCTTCTCTTTTTAGTTGTTGAAACTTGTATGAGAAATCACATGTGATTCAACGCTAATTTTAATTTTTGAACAATTAAAACATGTAGTAAAATGAACATAACTCTTTCTATAAATTTCAAAAGTTTTATCGTTTTTATGCTCGAAACTAGACATTGATAGTTTTTCAACCATATATCGCACATTATATGAATTTTCAATACTTACAAAGTCATGAAAGGTGTTTTGCTAACAATCTTAATGGCTATAATTATATTGTTAACAACTGTTAATTAAAGACAAATAATAATGTTACTAGTAATTCATTACCACAAACTACGTACTTCAATTTCGTGCTTTTCTCAAAATTTCTCTTTTTGGAAAGCAAGAAATGCGTTAAAGCAAAACTCATATATGACTACAAGATATATCAAGTATGTGACAGATCGACCATCGAACGAAACAATAAATGTGGTGTTATCTTAAATATAGTCATTACGTATCCGGGTTTTATTATATGTTGGCTCTGTTAGGCGTGACGTGACTTCATACATTATTCTTGGATTAGCAATGAAGTGCTTGTTACTGATGGTCTAAACAATACAAGTAGTTAAGTAGAGGATGTGTATGCACATTTATAAGTGATTTGTATACTGTAAACTCCTTGTGGAATATTGGGCATATTGATCAATTTGGTATTTGAAAAATGACACAATTGATGTGTATCCATATTTACGTGATTTGTCTTCTCACCTTTAAACCTGATGTGTTTTTCATGTTATTTGAAATCACTTATATCTCAAGGACTCCAGCTCATCTACGTAATCACTAGATAAATTTTCTGTTAATATATATCTTAGGAAAATGGAGTAAATTATAAAATTTCCATATAGAATGTTAAAATGTGGCTATAAATTAGTCGCATTGCAAGATGGTGAATTATATTGATTTTGGGAGACGCAAATAATAGATAAGGATCGGAGAACAAGGACAAAATGTGGCAATCACCGAAATGTTGCATGTACTGATAACCGAGTACATTGTGTTAGATTTTACGAAAAAGCTACTTCAGTTCTGAAAAATGCATTTGTACCAGCTTAAGTTTGATTGGGGGATTATCCCTAACGTATTGAATAATCTTTTTCATTTTTTTAATTTGCAAAAGTACATTTTACATTTCTAAGGTAAGTTATTTGCAAGGATTATTTTTTAAAAATGTAATTAATTTGACACTTTTGTAAATTTTGTATGACACCTTTTCTATTGCCTTAGTTAAAAACACTTTTTAAATTTGATAATTTTGTGTATCTAGTCACCTGATTAGATGTTTCAAGTTATTTGTTTATTTAAATTTTCTTTTTTGTTGTCATGCCAAATATGGATCCACTTCACATTTATGAAACTCACGTATCTTACAAGTTATTAGATCTCATAAGAGCATGGGGTATGATAACATGTCATTAGGTGGCGCAGGTGGGGTGGGTATGGTGGTGCGTGACTGGCAGCACCAAATGGAGCTCCACGTCAGACTTGGCGAAGGTGTGTGTGACGATACCCCATGCTCTAACTAACAAATGTATCCAAACAACATTTCGCATTTTTCTTATCTTTTCCCACCATGAAACCCACCACATGTCATCATCTCTACAACACTCACCTCTATCATATCATGTCATCAAACTGTCATTGCAACACAAAAGATCTACTCCTTTCATCACAAAATTATTGTCTTCAAACAAAAAACAAATCGTTTAAAAAAAATGAGACCACAACACTCCTCAACCAATTAAATAGCATCCCACCCACTAAAGATTCTTTTTATTACTAATTAAACTAAAAAGTGAATAATTTGAGACATCACAAACTGGAAAGGCGGTCAATAATTTTAAGACTCACAAACTGGAAAGGCGGTCAATAATTTTAAGACGGAGAAAGTACTTACGATATACTTATTTTCTACAACCACTTATTTCTCACCATATCATTCATAACCTTATTTGCAACAACCGTCACATCAGTATCAATTATCACCAGCAAACAACCACCCCATAACCAACCACGATTTAATGTTACAACAAGATTCCGCTCACATCGACGATAGTTATCTCCAATCATACCAACTGCCGTCACCACAATCATCTTTCCATCACCCTATCTTCAAACCCCAAGTAACCCTTAATTTTGAACCATTACGTATCATTACATAAAAAACTAAATGTAGAAAAGAGTAAAAACATTAAATTTGTACCTTTATAGGTTTAATTAGAACATAAAACTAAAAAACATCCTCCACAATAACATTCATATACACCATCAAAAAAAACCAAACTCACTCACAAAATATAATAAAATGTCGAAAACGCTCGCCACGAGAATTGATGTGCCTATAACGCGCGAGAACGAGGCAGCCATGGCTCCGTTATAGGCACCAAAGCCACCCTATAATATGACTATAACTCCCTTTCACCGTTTGCTCTTAGCGAGAGTTTGGTTTAATGAAAATAACAATATAGACACATTTTGGGCTCATATTAAAAAAACTTGTTGACACATAAGATCTAAGGGTTGAAGTAGTCTAGGGGTGTAGACGAGACGAGATAACTCGCGAACTACTCGGGATCGACTCGTAAACTACTCAAAATCGACTCGATGTAAACGAGTCGAGCTCGAGTTCGAGCTACTTGAGTATATTTTCGAGTCGAGTTCGAGCTCGAAAATACTCTGCTCGTGAAGCTCGCGAGCCTTATCGAGCTTCAACTAAATTACACTTGTACCCTTTTATATACATATATTTACTTAATTTTCATACAAATCGAGTCGATCCGAGCTTGATATGTCGAGTATTCATCGAGTTCGAGCCTTAAATGTGAAAATAATCGAGCTCGAGTCGAGCTTCGAGCTCGAGTTTTATATAGGAGTCGAGCTCGAGCTCGAAATATAAAGCTCGACCGAGCTCGAGTTTTAGTATTCGAGTCGTGCTCAAGCTTGGCAGTACTCAGCTCGTTTACACCCTAGGCTGAACGATACAAAGAAAAACTAAAATTCAAAAGTTTGTAATTAAATAGTCTGAAAATGATGTTACACATAATTCAAAAAGTGTCAAGTTAGTCACATTAGACAATTATTCTTTATATATAATATATATCATTTATTCTGGAAATTTTTTAAATTAAATTTATGGAGGTTTTGATGAACTAGACAAAGGTCTAATTAATACTAATATGTTGTGTATTTTCAAATGTTTGGTTTGTAAAGAGGAATCAATATAGGTATGAGAATGGTTATAGGTAGAGGTGGCAATTTGTGTCCAAACTCAAAAAAATGGGCTAAATGGGCAAATTTTTAAAAGATTTGGGTGCATTTGGTCCCCCTCTTTTTTTTGAAATGGTCATATATTGCCCATTTAGAAGTTAAATGGGTATAATGGACACATGTTTTTCTCTCAATTGGAGAACATTAAATTGTTTTTAATATATTTAGCTACTTAAATATAAATGAGGTGTTACGTTTGAGGAATTTTTGTTGTTGTTTTAGGTCTTTTTTAAAGCGATTCGTATAACATGCGCCCGTTTGGCCCGCGCCCGTTTAGCCCGTGCCCGTTTAGCCCGTACCCGTTTAGCCCATAGCCCGTTTAGCCCGTGCCCGCCCGGCCCGCCCGTTTTGCCACCTCTAGTTATAGGTTTACAAACCCACCATCCTTGGGTGGTATGACTTTAATGGGTTTCATTCTTGATTTTTAAAACTAACCCACCAATCAAATAATTTTATTGGGAATGAAAGTTATTCTCCTGATTCCATACCCATGATAGTTCAGTGGTAATCTGGTGATCTCAACTCTTAAGGGGTTATAACACAATGAGATTGAAATAAGGCTAGTTACATGTCTTAATTGGAATGATTACATAAAAGTTCAAAAACGACATGCGAATATTGGTTAGGTCACATCAAAGCAAAAAAAACCAAAATGATAGACACATATACCCCGTTCACGCAGATTGGGTAACTTTGTTGTTGTCCTAGAGTTTTCTGAACGCATATATATCTCCATTTATATTAAATACTTTTGTTTTGAGCAATATGTATTTTGAGGACTCAGGATGTAGTATTTATAGAGAAAAATATTGATAAAAATTGTCACGTAACTAAATTTTGACAAAAATAATTTTACTTTTCCTCGTTTGGTCATCCAAAAAATTTACGTGGATGCCGTGTGCATGGATGCGGTGGACTGGCCTGCTGGCAATTTTCAAGTGGGTCACATGGATCTGTGGTGTGTTTTTTGCAGCACTTTCGGGTAGTTTGAGAAAAATTTGCCAGCCTGGGACGTGATCCCGGTTGTAGAGGCATAGTTATGCCTATAATGGGTCGTGAATATAGGTTCATACGTAACGTCAACTGTTTGCAAACAATGCAAGTTTCAGATTACAACTGCAGCTTCATCTAACGACTAATGTCGTTGGTTGATCTCAATACTGATAAAGATATTGTAATTTCATGTATTAAGTAAGGGAAATAAGGATTGCGAAAATTTCATTACTGTTTTAATAATATGTTTTTATTCTATAATCATGTGGCATGTTTTCGTGTTTTTCTTTTTCATGCACACGATGCTTCTACTGCTAAACTTTTTACTAGTACATTTTTACAAGGGTCACCAAATTTGGATGTCGTGACTGCAACACTGCAGCTCCTTGACCCAACGCAAGCCTGTAATGTTTAGTGTTTAGCATTGGTTAGTCGAAACTGTTTGAAAAAACATATATATGCACAGAAAAAAGTCAAAGTCATAAGAGCTGACCTTTTTTAGGACTGAGAGGGCCTTAGTACTCCGGCATTCACCATGACTAAAACTTCCACATTTCCCTTGAGGAGTTCCAAAGCTAGCAAACTTGATCGATGAAATGACTTGATTAGGATGAGGGCACTCGAGCGAAACTCTTGGCTCTGACTTTGACTTTTTATTTTGACTCCAGGCTTCTATAGGAAGTGGGTGAGATTGTGATACATGTGAACACAAGCTATCCAACTCTTGTGTCGCGAAAGAGATTTGGTTAGGATCACCACCTATTTCCTCGAGCAAGACCAGTACATTGCCACTTGGTTTTAACCATGATCGAGGTACATGGTACCTAAAAGATTAGTTCAATTGTTATTAAAAGACTGATACTTTGATATGTATGTTTGATGTTTAATAAAGACTTCACTTACAGCTTCTGTGATGGTTTTCCGCAATTCTTGAGGCATTTTGATGAGCTATATGGTCCTTTATAGCTACAATCTGAGCAACCGCTAGTTGGAGCATTATAACCTGGCCAATAACGCCCGATGCCTTGGCCATTGACCCATGCCTCACCTTTTGTCATCCCGGTGAAGTCTATCGCCAGTGGACCGTCACCAGAAGGTGCATCAAAATTTGTCTGTTTAAACATAGTTTCTTATTTAAGTACTACAATCTTTAATGTTGTTATACCAAAAATAAAAGAAAACTTTAATATTACCTTGTACCAAGTCAAAGGTTGACCTTTAGGCGACCCCGAAACCCAGAGTGATGAATCTCCAGTATCCAGTCCTAGTGATTCTCCTTTAAGTCCAATTTGATATGTCCACCTCTGAGATGAAAGGTCGAGCGTTGACCCGCTCTTTGATCCATCAAACTCCACTGGACCAGTAATACCCGCACCCGTTTTATCAAAAAATGCACCATAATTCTGTACACAAAGATCAGATTAGTACTAAATATATTCACTTGTTACGCATATAAAAAACTTTGATAAAGAAGGTAAACCTGAAGTCCCACGGTTAGACTCAATAGATCTATTTTGTTCGTGCCACGTTTGAGAGTGATGGAGATATCCTTAGAGATTTTAGGGTTACCAGAATTACCGAATGCACTACCTATGTGTTAAAAACATCAAATATTCATTAAGAAAGAATAAAAATATATTTATTCTTTTTTTGAAGTTCTGTAATTATCTTTGTACCTTCGAGTTGATCATTAACAAACAAATGAAGAACATGACCAAGTGATTTTACATGAATAGTTGTTTGGGATGCATCGTTAAGGAACGGCTCATCACCTTTGATGTCAGTGCTGTAAGATAAGCATACACAATTCCTTAGAGTCGAATAACTTGTCATTATAGATTTTACAATGGGCAGCTTGGGTAGCGGGTCAAATTAGGTTCACTCAAAACAAGTAATCTGCATGGGTTGGGTTGGCTTGGACCGAAGAACTTTTGTCTAAATCAATTTTTTTTTTTTTTTTAAATAAACTGATAGTATGTCGAATATCGTTACAAAATTTAATACGAGAATATATAATTCTTTTTAAGATTGCTGAGTTTTTATTCATTAAAAACCGACATTCAACCCATTTAACCCATTTCAGTTTTACCTACTTTTGCAACCCGTTTCTGTTTGACCCACTACAAATATTGTATAACCCGAATAAGTCTAATTGCTTGATATACTCGCCATGTTTGAATCCATTTCAAAATTCAAAGCAGAAAGTATTCATACCTTATTGAATACCATAGATAATCACTTTGATCAGCTGTGGTATTAATCTGCTCTAGTAATCCCGGTCTGTCGAATGCATTATTACTTGATATCCCTATGGGTTCACTAACATAACTCCAGTCGGATGAAATTGACTTTGAATCACTGAACTCATCTCCAACACTTGTAGGTACAAACGTTCGGATGGTAGCCATAGAGTTTATCTGTCAATGGTCAAATTATTAACACGCTCTGACTTCTTACAACATTTTGATCAACTTCGATATCAATAGACACATGACTACATCAAAGATTACAACAAATGCAATAAAAAGTTTCATGCTCGTATTTAATCCTTAAGTAAATCTAAATGACAATGAATTCTAAACAGGCTAGTTTTGACCAAAAAAGTCAGACAAACCTTAGCAGTGTTGTACACAACATTTTTGCAGTCGGGAAGGATGCTGACAGACCAAGCAGGTAAGTGATATGAGTTCCCGTTATAGTTCACAGTTGCATCATTTTTCGTATCAATATTCGCCAAAAAAGCAGCACATGTCGATGAGGTCTTATACACAACAGCCTAAACAACCAAAAATCTATGTTAATTGAAAACTTTATGTTAGTCCAATAAGGGTCAAATGCTTAAGAATTATACATCACCTCTAAATTGTGACCAAGAGACGTATTTTTTGGATCAGTTGCCACCATTGCCTCTTCACAAAGCTTTATAGCCTTATGTAAATCTCTTAAATGACCCCACTTAGGTTGCCGAAGTTGTCCTGCAACACAAAATTATATGATGATATATTATAAGAAAGAATAATCATGTTTAAAAGTTGTTAAAAACAAGATTAAGAAAGAAACATACCATACTCATCAAGTGGAGCATCATAATCATAACTTGTTGAAATAAACGGTCCTCCAGTAGTACGGCCAAAGTTAGTCCCGCCATGGTACTGCAAAAATTTAACAGCTGAATTAACTTCGGGCTTATAAGATGTTCAAACTTCTGTCTTTGATAAATATAGGAACCACATGTTATTAGATCGATATATACTAACCATATAATAATTTTGAAAGGTGCCACCTCTCTGGTAAAAACGTGCAACCGCAAATGCAATGTCTTCTACTGGTCTATAAGGGACGGCACCACCAAATGCAAGAAACCACCCGGTCCAATTCTCAGTCCACATTGAAGGCTTGTTCTTAGAATTCGGAGTAAACCCATCACAATAGAATCCATTGCAAGTGTTTATCTGCATTCATAGAAAAATACAAAACACAACTTTCTTTAGGTTTTAACGGGTCAAGAAATTAGGTAATTTTAACCGTGTTCTTTGGTTAGTGTTAGTGTGTTACCACTGAAGCAGGAGCATCACTTTGCTGACACATCACCCATGGTACTCCTGTATTTAGGGATGTTGCCATACTCGCTGCCCATTTGATGTAACTTTGTGCTGCGGAGCCATAATCTTTATCAATATTCCCATATTCGTTCTCAATCTGTCATCAAAGATTCACAGACAGAAAAAGAACTTTACATATTCATGTCAAACTTAAAAATGGATCAAATGAATCATTGCGTATTGGTGGATTAACTACCTGAGATAAGATTATTGGTCCACCTTGCGACGCATATAGATTCTCATCCTTTAACATGCTAACTATCTTGGCTGTAAACCGCTTCATTTCAGCCTAAAATATATGCATTTGGTTAAGGAGTTGTTGAACAAATAAGGAAGTTTTTCATACTAACTTAAGGAGAATAATAAGTAAACCTTATAAGGCTCGTTATCTGTTCGAAGCTGGATTCCAGGTATGAAATGTAACCAGAGCGGAAATCCACTGTTCGCAAAAACAAACTGATGAGCACAAACATCAAAACTTGAAGTATTCAGACTATCAAAGACCGAAAAATCTAAAACTTTAACACTGACCCATAATTCCATTCAGCACAAACATAAGGACCTATCCGAATATGAGCATAAAGACCAGCATCAGCTACCGATTTCACGAATCTAACCAAATCTTTTCCTCCTTCAAAGTCATACTGTTCAAGTCCAACTTATGTTAGCACATTTCATAAATATTGGCCTATCGGGTCTTACTTATGTTCAAAAATTAATAGCAGCAGTCAACATAATAATAGTACAATATTGATTATATTAACAAAAAAGTGTAGAAATGTGCTTCTTATTCAAGACAAACTCTTGAAGTCTAANTCTGCAAGCATTTCATTTATATCAAGTTATATACCAAAAAAATAAATAAATAAAAAAAAAAAAAATGTATGCATAAGTGTCGGTGGTATGTGCATATATTGTCACCCTAGTTATAAAAAACATTGATAACCAGTATATGATAACAGTACTTACATCAGGAGTGCTACGAGGATAATGAATAGACCCCGAAACCAAAACTCGACGTTTTCCATCGATAACTAATGCCCGGTGATCATACGTAACATTTACACCAACAACCTCAGTAACAGCAGCCATAACCACGACCAAAACCATAACAAAAGACATCTTTGTCACACTTCTCATCATGTCACCTTAATTTAACAAAACACTTAGCTTGTGTTTTTATAACATGTTCTAAGAACACTTTTTATCTTAAAGCATGTGGTTTACTTTTGCTAGAAAAAATAGTAAGAGTATTAAGTAAAGAATAATTTTTATGAAAATGTGAAGTGAAAGATGAAGTTTAAGATAGATGTTTTGGAGATATGATATTGCCGGAATGTTATACTAAGCTATAAGCTATAAGTCACGTGTCATCGTCAATGAAAGATGAACATAAGTTTGTGGGTCAGTGAGCAAGACAAAGGGATGCATTATTATATATAAGGTTCTTGTTAGTAGTATTTTGTTCATGAATTTTTTATTTTTTATTATTTTTTTCTTTATTTATTTATTTATTTAAGTTTAAATTATTGAAAACTATTTTAGTGAGCTTGCAAAGGGTCTATCTTGATTAAGTCGCGTAAATATGATGTAAACAACCGTTTTCACGCGTAATATTGACATGAAAAACCTAATCTTGTTATTGTTTTTTTGTTTTGATAAACTTTTATTTTGTTTATACCAAATCTAACAAAAGAATGAAATATATAATTCTTTTTTCTTTTTCTTTTTTCTTTTTAATTTTGTAATTGGTTTGTTTAACAAATGATTTTGGGGCATTGTTTTGTACATTCAAAGAATAAAACTTAATGTTTTTATTCAATTAAAAATAACATTTAATTAAGATAATTTTCAAGTTTTAATTAATGTGTATTAAATGGATATAAAGAAAATTTTGTTTTAATTAATACACTAATTATAATACCGTGCACGCACGGGGTTTTGACATAAAAATATTATCATGTATTTAATACAGAATATATTGTCTTAAAATGTTTTGAACTTTACATTTATTAATTTAGAAGTCAAATTTATTTTGCAATAAGAAATGTCTATTAAAAACAGTCGGAACACCCCTGTATTCGGCTATTATTACAGTTTCAAACACCCCTGAAATTAGCAATTGAAATAGTCTCAAACACCCTTGAATTCAGCTATCAAGGCAGTTTCAAGCACTCAAAATATCATTTCCTACCAAGAAAACAAAAAAAGGTACTCAAATCAACCACCAATTAATGTTCATAAAGCATGTTCCAAAAATCTTGCAAAAAAACTTTTTAAAAAAAAAACGAAAACAATATATAACCTGTCCTCTAACAGGTTCATGCAAATTCCAGAAAACATATGTTTAAATCACATCCAATCCTCCATCTTTTGATTTATGTATAAGGTCAGGCCACATCTGCAAGCATTTCATTTATATCAAGTTATATACCAAAAAAATAAATAAATAAATAAAAAATAAATGTATGCATAAGTGTCGGTGGTATGTGCATATATTGTCACCCTAGTTATAAAAAACATTGATAACATATGATAACAGTACTTACATCAGGAGTACTACGAGGATAATGAATAGACCCCGAAACCAAAACTCGACGTTTTCCATCGATAACTAATGCCCGGTGATCATACGTAACATTTACACCAACAACCTCAGTAACAGCAGCCATAACCACGACCAAAACCATAACAAAAGACATCTTTGTCACACTTCTCATCATGTCACCTTAATTTAACAAAACACTTAGCTTGTGTTTTTATAACATGTTCTAAGAACACTTTTTATCTTAAAGCATGTGGTTTACTTTTGCTAGAAAAAATAGTAAGAGTATTAAGTAAAGAATAATTTTTATGAAAATGTGAAGTGAAAGATGAAGTTTAAGATAGATGTTTTGGANTTTTTATTTGTTATTATTGTACAGCTTTAGTTCAACTAAAAAGAGATTGATGCAAAAAACCAAAAACAATTTGTGTATCACCCAACTAAAATCTTAGCTCCTCCGATGATGGCATGCGACATGCTAAATTTAAGTCATCAACTTCTAAACTAAACCCGAATATTCATCTGATTTAGCCGAAGATTGACTGTATGAGTGTAAACGAGCAGAGCCATTTGTGAGATAACTCAGATTAACTCACTCAAAACTCAAAACGTGTATGATCATGCGTTGAAGCTTTGACGGGCTTGGACTCGGCTCGTTTACACTATAATGACTAACACTAGCATGGTTACATTGGGCTCATAAAGTTACCATTTCTTTAGCTAAATAAAATGTCAAAATCTATTAGCTTCGTATCTTGGGTCTATATAAACTATAAAGTAAAATCCCAAATCAATAGCCCACAAACAAAAACCCATAAAGAACGACCTCTATTAAGTTGCTCCCATTTACATTGGTCTTTTCTATTTTGACTATTGCAGGACTTGATTTAAAAGATAGAAGCAATAAAACGTAAACAAAGAGTACGTCGATACTGACGATGATGAAAATGTAGATCTATGAGCTTCTTTTATATTTTTATTTACAATAAGATATTTGCTAGTATATGAAGAGACGTAGCTAATTTAGCGAAGGCCTATGCAAAAGTTCGAGGGATAACTAAAACATGACGATAAATGATATATTATAGCAACTAATGAAAGAAAAAAATGTAGCATTATAACATTCTAACCTCACTTTTAATTTTAAATTTTCGTTACTCTCCGCTTGAAGTTTAGTTTAACCAATATTTAAAACATAAATTCATATGTTAGCTAACACTTTATTTGTTGCAAGTGAACTTTGAGGCCTCAAGTATATAACGGATTACTATAAATTTTGAGGCTTCTAAAACTTTGAGGCCCTACTATTATTCATATATAAGCTAACACTTTCTTTTTCATTCTTTTTATTTTTTTTATTTTTTATTTATATATATATATATATATATATATATATGTATATATATATATATATATATATATATATATATATATTTTACCGTAGTTAAGTCACTTTCTCGCTCTTACTATTATTCATTTGACTTGTAGTAATCATGTAGTAATACATTTTAGAAGGGATGTTTGAGCAATTATGGATATTACAAGGGGGTAATGCAATTTTTTCTCGTCTATATAGCATGTAAGAAGAAAGAAAAGAAACCCTAATAGCTAAAACTAATACTAAAAATTAAGAGTTTTTGTGAGAGATGTCGGCAGTAGCAGCAGAAAGTAGGAAAGAACGTGACCTACTTGCAGAAAATGAGTACAACAATATTATCAAGGAAAAAGCAAAAAAGTTCCGTCCTCGGACTGGCCGACTTCGAGGAAAAGCGGCGCAGATGATGAAGAAGAAGGAAACGGAAGCGGAAGTAGATGGTGATGATGATGAAGACAACTACACGAAGAAGAAGATGAAGATGAAGAAAGAGGAAGCAGATGATGATGAGAACAACAAGAAAAAGAAGAAGAAAATGAAGAATATGAAAAAGAAAGCTGAAGAGGAGGATTTTCCGCAACTTAATGACAAGAAGAAACGAAAACGACAGGGAGATGATGATGCTGATGACAACAACAACGAGAACAGGATGAAGAAAGCAGCAAAAAACAAGAGGATGAAGAAGAAAGTGGAAGCACTTAATGTGGCAGTGATTCATCAAAAGAAACGAAAACTAGATGAGAAGAAGACCAGGGAGAAGATGCTGAAGATGATGCCAGCATGGATGTCAAATCCTAATGCTCCCGAGCTGCATCAACGTTATCCTTATCCTCCCCCTCCTATGGTAATATCATCATCAGTTTAATCATACATGTTTTTATTATATTATGTACTATTTTGGTATTTTAATTTACTACATTATTAGTTATTATTATTATTAATGTTACGTTAATTATTAGTTTCATGACTACGCGGTTTGGGAAGATGATGATGATGATGACAATAAGGAGAAGAAGAAGATGAAGAAGGAGAAGAAGAAGAAAGCAAAAAAATAGATAATGAAGCAGCAACGTTTTTAATTTTTAATTTTAACTCATTTGTTTTCAACTCTCGTATTGTAATCATCGTACTGCTTGATCTTGCTTGGCTTGTTAAATGGATATCTCTTGTTTGTTTGTTGATTGATTCATATTAGTATTAGTTTGCATTTGCTGAACCTTTATATTGTATGGATCAAATCATTCACACTTCATCTGTATGTACATGTAGCTAATTAAATGACTTTCAAGCATTCTTCTTGTATCTTGTCTTTTGTGTCGTTATTCTATCTGATCCATTATTCCAGCCATCAAACTCTGCTGTCATGTTTCAGGAAATGTGCACACCCAATGCTAACTTCTTAATATGTTTCATTTGGTTGCGCTGTGTCTATTTTCATAGCATGTTCACTCGGTACCCAGATAGTATACATCTGTTTCTGTTTCTAACAGATTTATCCGCGTACGTGCTTTCATTATTTTGTCCTTGTTTCTATAGTAATATTGTGCTTATCTCTTTAAAATAGAGTAATAAAGTCTTCTGTACAACTATTCAAAAAAAACTAAATAAAAAATCACTGATATTGTCATTTTATCAATCGTATCCTCTTTGTGCCTATTACTATCCAAAATATGAGATTAGGCGCGTGTTAATCATGTGAACAGTTTAGTATCCTGCAACCTCTTTTGGTGGTATAGCCGATAGCGTTACTTTTTTATAATGAATATGGATTTGATTGGTGTGACATGGTGTCTTTTATTCGGCTTATCTTTGATTTATCCCAATCTGTTTCACATACACTTAAATATTACACACTTGTTATTTTGTACTTTTGTTCATGTATTAGAATCTAATTCTTAACAGTTGTAAGTATTTACGAATATACTTTCAATGATATAGATTAGGATATATGGTAAAAGGGTCAAAGAGTAGGGATCCAGTGAAAAGAAAACTTAAAATGAGAAGGATGAGAAATAGCTATAACCACACATTTGAGATGCATCGAGTTGAATTAGATGCATCTCTATTCATTTAGATGCGTCCCAATTAGTTTCGAATGTGATTTTGAATTGAAAACGATGCAAAGTAGTACTAGCAACAAATTTGACCCGCAGTGGACGAAAAACACATAGAATTCCCCTAACTTGATGAAATGCATCTAATATATGTATATGCATCTAATTTTTTGCTAGAAAATATATTAGGGTGCATCTAAAAGATTAGAGATGCATTTAATTCAAGTCAATGCATCTCTAATGTGTGGCTATAGTTATTTCTCATTCTTCTCATTTTGAGTTTTCTTCTCATTTGATCCTAAGTCAAGGGTCAAATAGGTAAGTGATCATCCTAATGTTTTTCCATAAGGTAACATGCTTTGATGATATACGTACGATTAAGATGGTATAATTTGAATTATTAAGAATGATGCATATGCTAATCGATTCAGATTACCCTATGTGTTTCTACTTTTTTTCGCAAATATGTTTCCATAGTGTTTTTGGCATGATTAATTACTATAGCTTGTTGAAAAGAGTAAATTGTTGGTACTCATTGTGCTACGTAGAAGTAATATATAGTTAGCAAATTTGAATGAGTTTTCCCATGTCAAAAGCTTTTAACCCTTTCTGTGACACCGTGAGAACTTAATTATGTAGTACACGTTAACCATCTTTTCTATCACACGACGTTAAAATTGAATGGCTACTGCTAAAAAGTTACACGGATCAAGGACATTAATTAACAACTTGTTTTCTCAAAAGAACTTTGCATAATAATTAGCACAAACTTGTTTTGTGCTTTAATAAACTACATTAACATTCCCTTGTACTCCAATTAATTATGTTTCCAAAGGTAGATGGCTAATTCCTTAGAAGTTATGATTTAGTAGCTTATATAAGTTATGTTTTAGAAGTTATAGTTGAATGGTATGGAGTGCTCGATTGCACCACGATAAGAAACATGATAGCCAGAGTTTGACTCTTTGAAAGAATTGGTCTCAAGTACATTTTGCGCACAAGCTTCCGGTTTGTTTTCTCCAGTGTAGGCATTACATATATACACAACAAAATTGCCGGAATCCTGTAGCAACAATTGTATATGTGTGTTAGTAAAATTTCATACCATCATGATCACAATTATTTTTATTTATAACTTCACATGGTTTATCGTACTATGTCAGCAAAATGTTATTGCTATATAATTTGATGTTTCTAATAAGAGAATGAGAATTAACCTCTTGAAGTGCGTGGTCGTTGACTAGAACCCATGGTACAAATCTGTGAGGTGGGTTGAGATTGTTTGTTTCGTCAGCAAATTGTAGTTCAAGCTGCGCAACATATCATAACACGAATCATATTCACTATCAAAACTTTGTAAAGTAATCACTTCAATTATACGAAAATACTATATCTATGACTGTTACGCCTTAGAGTATCGTTTTTTAATTTATGTAGGTATTTAGACAAGTTGAGATAACTCTAGCTTGAAACGCAGCTTGGAAAGTCTTATTATGGAAACTCATTAATTATGCATACAAACTGATAACTGTAAATTGTTTATTCATGTCCCCCACATGTTCACTTATGAAATGTTAGACAAAGTACACAAAAATCACATGTAAAAAAGATAAAACAATGAAGGACTTACATTGTAACCCTTTCCACTTTGATAGCAATCCATGATGGGCTTTTGGTCTATATTAAGTGAATTCATACAAGATCTCCATTCACCAACTCTTCCTTCCAAATTCAAATTCTCAATGCACTCAATAAACTTGAAACTTAGACCCTGTTATAAACATGTTTCAAAAAAAATCAGCATAACATGTTTTTAGTACTAGTAGATATGCATTATCATGATACCAGCAACTAATAAATATAAAACGACGTATCGAAATTCAATCTTACATCTTCAGGCAACAAGTCGATTGCACAAGCTTCAAGTATGTCAATCGAACATTCATCGGGGCCATGCTGCATAAGATGTACCATAATAGTCGGCATTTCGTTACAAATAATCATTGAAAGAAAACAAATACGTTTTAAGTAATTCATTAGTTTTCCAATACTACCATAACTTCAAAAGAATTAATTTTATACCTTTTTGTCTAGAAAAGCAGTTAAGTTAGAAATGTAACACATTAAACATGAAACATAAGCATGATTAATAAAAATAATAATAACAAATCACCACAAGTTTCAAGATAATTATCTTTCCCAAGCAATTACCGGAAAAATAATATCGAGAACGATGGCACTTGCAAAACGTTGATAACCGGTAATGCTGATCATACTTAACAAGTACTTTTAGCGGTAAAGAAAATGTACTTACTTGACAAATCCAAGTATTGTTAGGACCAAGTTGAGTATTCCCCCAAGGAACCATCTTTAGGTCAACAATAGAGATTAGATTCAATTCATACAATGCCTTACTAAGTTGATTCACAATGAAACCTGCACTATATGGGCATAAGGATTCATAGTATAATGACACCTTCACTTTGTCTTCATCACAATATGATTTTGCTATTGTTAACAAGAAGAACACTACTAACATTTTGTGATAAGAAGCCATAGCTTTTTCTTAAAGTGTTTTTTAAAAACTTGCATATATAGAAGATATGCATATGATGATATCTTGCCTTTTTATACAAGTTGCAGCTTTTATATACATGGTATAAAAGTTATTACCACAAGTCCACAATGGCACAATGTGTTAGATTAGGTAACTTTTGTGGGTGATTCTTTTAGTTTGAAAAAGTCAAAGACACACATAAATAAAAAAATACGCTATTTTAGTTAAGCATTTGGTACGCTGTTAATGCCATTTGACTCTGTGTTGTTAATAAAGGAAAAGAATTAAAAGAGTATTGATGGTGTGAAAGTTATGGTATTGATGCTGTTTGAAAGAATTTGCGTTAGAAAAATGATGCATTAGTATACCTCATCATATTTTTGGCAAGGTCAATTAACAATAAATAACCACATTATATATTAAGTGGGAAAGGTAGTAAATACAGGCGCGTTTTAATTTAGTCGCGCACGCGCGAGTTTTTTTTAAAATTTTTTTTTGAATGATACATTTTTATTTATTAAAAAACAAATAATTTAATCTTTAAATTTGTTTTGTTGATATATTACATAAGTAGAAGATAGTCACAAAAAATTAAACATTTTAAATGATTATCTTTAATAATAAAAAATTATATTAATATAATAATTAAATATTACTTAATAAGGGGGTTGGCAATGGGTGCGGGGAGGCACGGTTCGGGGTGCCTACCGCACGGTAGCACCGCCGCCGTGGCTGCGGGGAGGCTGCGGGGTTCTCCCGTTCGGGGAAACTTACCGCTCGGTGAAGGAGCAAAATTCGAACGTTGGAATGGAACGTTGGGAGAAAAAGGGGAAAAAAGAAGCGAGTGAAGGGTGAGGGGTGTGTTAACAACAAAAAATGAGTGAGGGAAGGAAAAAGTGGGGGATGATGTGGCAGTGGCATAAGGGGATTGGGTGTAAGTGAGTGAAGGGAAATAGTGTGAGGGGTGTGTTGCCAACCCCTAAGGGAAGTTTGAGTTTTTAAAATGGAAAAGTCCCACTTGGGGTTTTGTTTTATTATATAAAAGATTCTTAAGTTTGTAAACCCGGCTTGGGCCGAATATCTCATCTAATAATAAAGCAATTGCAAGGTGACTGTTATAGTGTCCTGAAACATTTTATAACTAGCTTACTCTCAATAAAATAGAAATTTGGTTACCAGATTTTTTATGAAAGGTGTGAGAGATAAGATCAATGCTGAAGGGGGCCTAATTGTTTCAGTGATATGTGTCAGCTACAAGGTGTATTAAAGGTCTGCAAGTGGCAGCTGCAAGTTTAGTGTTTGCTCCATGGGATTGCAGTAAGGGATTTAAAGTAGACAGTAAGGTGATGAGAGTGCTATTTTTGTTCCTTGCTGTTCTTCCTTGATTCTCAAATATTCAAGTGGGCTCTAGTTCATGCTTGTTTTGAATGTCTCTCGTCTGCAAGAATTTGTCAAGATTTTCGTCTGCAAGTGACAGTTACAATGTTTGCTTAAAGGAATGCAAGTGTGTGACTCAAAAAATTTTAAAGGTAGCTCTTGTGCTTTTGTCACTTGCAGGAAGCATTTAAATGGATATCCGCAAAGGGATTCCACCTTCTAATCTATCTCGGGTAGTGGGTAGCAGTCTTGTGGGCATGCTTTGTTGAGATCTTGTGGACCTTTATAACCATGTGACAGTGTTTAGGTTTAGGATTTCTTTTGTTTGTACCTTATTTCAAGTAGTAATATGTGTCACTGTTGTATAACCTTGGGTATTGTTTCGGGTATTTGTGATCCTTTGTGTATTTGAACTTTTCGGTTTCATTCTCTATTTTTGATTTCTATAAAATTGTTGTCTTTCTAAAAAAAAAAAAAAAACTAGCAGCGTACCCGTACGTTCCGGCGTCGGACACCTGAAATAAAATTTTCCAGTGAATCATGTATTTTAGTTTATTATGTTCTTTTTGACAATAAATTTATAGATATCAAGAATTTCGTTTAGCCGTGCCTGTTCGGGCTTGAATATTTGTATAATGTGCTTTATTGTTTGTATTAGTGTTTAAGTTGATTGTATAATATGCTTGATAATTTGTATTTTTTATGTAAATGGTGTTTTAATAACTGCATTAATTGTATTTATTAAACAGTTAATTAATTGACTACATTAAATATATTTATTTATTGTATTTAATGTTAGAAAACGTATTTTAATTGATTGTACTTTTATCTTATTAACTTGTAATGACATTTAATTCCCAATTGTGTTTTAATTATGTGCAAGCTATAATTGGAAAGCTGGATTTTAAGTACTTCTATATCTAGAAGGCCTTCATGCTTTATTAAATAGTAAGATAATTACACAATGTAGATGTTGATACAAAAGTTGGGCTTTCCTTGTTTGAGTTCCTTCCTTCGTATCAATTGATTGATGTCGTTTGGAACCTGCGCACTAAGAATGAAACGACACCGTTAGGCTTATCGAGGGATTGTTTCCCCCGATTATCCTCCGGCGTGAGAGTAAGTAATCGTAGTTAAGGTTGTAGGGATTTAGAGTTACGTGAGTAATCGTACCTTTGTGAGAGTTAGGTTCCCTCTATTTATAGGCAAGTAACCGATAAGGGTTACTTGCTCCTTACTCCAAGGCGTATCCGCCCATATCGGAGATTTGGTAGATATCCTCCCAATTTAGAAGATATCCTATAATTCGTTCCATAAATACGTATTGGGCTTTTGGGCCTCGTGGGCTGAAGCTACGTATTTACGCACGTTATGGCCCACACATTGTGAGCTATCGCGTCGGTATTGTTTACCGAACGGGTCCATGACCCGGTGTAGACTATACATCATCATGTCCCCCCAGTCTAGTGTGCGCACGAGCAATCGTGCGTACGGTAGACTTCATTCGCGGTTAAATAATTCCCACGCGTACGCGGGATGAATTTCAAAAAATCCCGCCTATTCCACGTGTGATGTACTTAGTCACAAAAAGTGTAGTTCATGCACCTCGGGAAATGGGGAAGGTGTCCACGTGTCCATGGCTTCTCAAATTCTAACCACATGATTAGGGATAGTGGGTTACACGTGTCAGTCATCGCGTGGTTTAGGGAAAAGTATATAAGAAGCCATCCACCTTTTACTGTGATTATCACAGTTAAAAAAAAATCTCTTCATTTCCAAAGAAACCCTAGTCTCCCATCTCCTTTGTTCTTTCTCCCCGTAAAAAAGAACTTTTTAGGTAAGACACGAGTGCGTGTTTATTTTTTGAAAATGGTCATACAACTGAGCGATTGTCATTCGAATNGGTGTCCACGTGTCCATGGCTTCTCAAATTCTAACCACATGATTAGGGATAGTGGGTTACACGTGTCAGTCATCGCGTGGCTTAGAGAAGAGTATATAAGAAGCCATCCACCTTTTACTGTGATTATCACAGTTAAAAAAAAAATCTCTTCATTTCCAAAGAAACCCTAGTCTCCCATCTCCTTTGTTCTTTCTCCCCGTAAAAAAGAACTTTTTAGGTAAGACACGAGTGCGTGTGAGTCTTGAAAATGGTTATACAGTTGAGTGACTGTCAATCGCATATGTCTGAGGACGAACTCCAACGGTTCGCCTCAGACTATTACATTCCGTTGGAGGTATATCCGGCTTTGCCGGGCCCCAACGCGACAATAGCCGATTTCCCGCACGGGAAGGTGGGGATGTATACGCGTTTCTTCGACTACGCGAATATGCGCATCCCCATCAGCATATTTATGGACGCTGTGCTTGTTCACTATGCTATCCACATCTCGCAGTTGCACCCTCTTGGCGCGGCCAAGATATCCAATTTTGAGGTCAACTGCCATTTGTTGGCTATTCCCCCCACCGTCCATCTTTTCCGCGCATTCTACCACACAACGTGGACGAATGGGTGGATCACATTCGCGAAGCGCAAGGGTGCTTTGCAATGTGTTACCAAAAGGGTAGATTCCCTCCGCAACTGGCGAGAGAGGTTTTTCTGGGTCGACTCTGTCGTCTTCCCCCATGAGTTTGGGTTTTACACCAAACGCTCACTGCCACCGGATGATTGCCCACTGGAGGGTTGGTATAATGTGGACCACGCTAGGACCATAGATGCCAACCGCCTCCCCATGAATGCGTATCCAGAGGAATTCCTCGTGCATTTGGGGCTGAGTAGAAATTACTTTGCTCCTGCGCACGAGGTGCCGACCTTCATTGCTGCGGATGGCACCGGTGGGTACTCATCCTTCGCATTTACCGTTACAGTAGTGTAAGTCTTTTATTCCTTTCTCCATTAGCTATATAACGCTTGTTTATGCTTGTTTGCAGAGATGGATCTGTTCGCACTTGCAGGGCTGGAGGATCCTGAGCGTGTGACTATCGGGGTTCGCCCCAAGAGAGATAATGAGGACCCCGTGCTGGAGGCCAATGCTGGTCGCTTGACGCAGCTGAATGTGCAGGAACCAGTGGGATCTCCCGTGGTTGCTGCACCTATCACTGAGCTCTCTCCTTCCGGGCAGGCCGGGCCGTCCACCGTGGTTCCTCCTCCTCCTGTTATTCAGATCGAGGAGTCGGAGGATGAGGAGGAGGCGCAGCTGCTCCATAAGCGCAACCGCAGCGGTGGTGAGAGCGGTGAGCCGTCCAAAAAGCCACGCGCTGAGGACGAGGGGTTGTCCCATGGTGCAAGGTATTGTAGCTGCTTATTTTTCATAAGTCTTTATTGCTGTTTATTTTTTGAGGTTGGTAACTAACTTTGTTGCGTGATCCTTCCTTTGTCTCGCAGCGGGGGCGTGGAGAGGATGGATCTCGATGAGCCATCGCCTGACCCTGAGGAGAGTGCGTCGCTGTCTCCCCCCCATACGTAAGTAAATGTTCTCTTTTAATGTTTTAGCGCTTTGCTGAATTGTTTTCAAAAAAGCTTAACATTTTTTTTTTTTAATTGCAGTGATCTGCAAGTGGGGAGCAGCGGTGGTCGCGGCGAGGAGAGGCCCTCGGAGAAGTCCCCTTTTTTGGGTGGAGATGACTCCCCACGGGACTTGGGCACGGAGTTAGGTTCTTTTGACTCCGCGATGGAGGAACTGGCCTCCTTCGCTGCGCAGCAAACTCAGCTGGCTATACGCCAGTCTAGGTTGGTTGCGCAGGCCCGCGCTAGGCACTCTGTTGAGAGTGTTCGCGCTTACTATGAGGGTCAGATTGCCTCCCTGACGACGCAGGTGGCGTCGTTACAGGCTGACCTAGCAAGCTCTAAGGCTGAGCAGCTGAGCTCCCAGGCTAAACTGGAGCGCGCGGAGGCGTCTGCGCAACTCATGGCTGACCAGAAAATAAAGGTCATGGTTGCACTGGAGCAGGAGCGCAGCAACGCCGAGCGCATGAGGACAGCTTCTGCGTGGGGTTTTCAGCATCTGGTGCAGACCAAGAACAAACTGTTCGCCGATGTTGAGGATTTTCGTAGCAAGGTGCAGTTCCGGATGGACGAGCACGAGGAAAAGTTCCGCAAGCTCAGCATTGAGTTTGACGAGGAACTGTATCCGCACCTTATGCAGTCAATCGCCGAGCGCAGGTAATCGTTCTTTCTTTCAACACTTGTATTATTTATGCTGTATGTATAACTGTGCTTTGTTAGCTAACACTTGTGTTATCTTTGTAGGTGGTTGATTAGCAACGGGCTGCGTCTGGCTGCGCTTGGGACCCTTGAAGCGCCAAGCGTCACAACGGCCTTTGGGAAGGTGATGTCCGCTGCTGAGGCCCATGGCAAGATGAAGCTTGCCAAGGAGCTGGATGAGAAGAAGCTTCTATCCGTGCCTCTCGCTGAAGTCCCCGGCTATAATGCCGATGCGCGTACGGAGTTTGTGGCTGCGTTGGGGGAGCTCAAGCATATTGAGCTTCCCCATATTTCGCGCCTGGAGCGCGACCAGGATCAACCCATCAGCGTCATAATGACTGGGTTGACCTTAGAGAGGCATTTGCAGGACGGCGCGGAGAAGGAGGTGGACTTCTATCTCAAACCTCATGTGTCGCAGCTGAAGGTACCCCTTTTTGCTCAACCTCGCGACATGTTAAATCCATTTCGTCTTGAGAAGGAAATACCCTTACAGCGTTCCTTGGATTTTCATGCTAACAGGTGTGCCATGAAAAAAGGTTTGAAAGGAAAAGCCGTGATGTGCGGCATAGGCGCAGCGCATCTTCCTAGGAGCGACGGTGTCCCTGTTTCTGTGGCCACCGTGGATCCCAAGGACGCGGCTATCTTGCAGCAGCTGAAGGCGTCAAAAGATGAGGTGATTGGCGAAGAGTATGTTCCCATCACGCGTTCATGGAGTTTCTGATTTTTTCCCATTTGGACTTGTTGTCGCATGGGATTTTTGTATATTGTAATGAACTTATATATTTAATAAAAGTTGATCACTGTTTTGCGTATTATGTTTGTTACAAGTACTGCGTGTGTAGTCTTAGCGTGAAGACTTTTAGAAAAATTGCTAAGTCTGACTTGTTCGCGTTTACACTAAGTATTATACGAAAAAGGGACTTAAGAATATTTAACTAAGTTTAGCTTTGATTATACTAAGTATTGTTCTTAGCGAAGAAGACTTAGGAAAATTTTTACTAAGTATAACACTTAACAAATTTTACTTTGAGAGTGTTCAACGATCTTAGTTTTGTTTTACTTGTCGTATTGATAAAGAGTCAAGAGTTTTGATCTTTTACGTTGTTAAACATGCGCAGTGCGCCTTATCACTTTCCTATCGTGAGGTGCGTAAGTTGCTTGCGTCAACGTCTTGAGCACAAGGTGTTTAACAAGGATGCGTGATCCATATTGTTGATGGGTTTGCAACCCTCTTATTCAACAAGTTAATTAGTAGGTTAACGTATCCTATGTACCAACGTGGGTATTGTTTGATGCATGCACGCCGCGTAGGCTTTTAAAGGTATCGTGACCAACACATTGTAATATAAATAAGAATTAAATAACAATGTAAAGAAATTTTTTGCCGCGGAGTTAGCTAGACACCGCGGGCATTTTATTAATACTTGCAAGTTTAAGAGAAAAGAACGTACTTATCTAGATAAGGAACATAAAAACGAAAAAATTACATGGATCTTTTATTGGGGCACGTACTAAAGTGCTTGTCCATGTTCGGCCATAGCCTAGTCTAAAGATAGCATTTCTTGAGGTTGCGAACATTCCATGTTCGTTGCAGCTCTTGACCATCTTTATCGCGTAACTTGTACGCGCCATTCCCAAGTGCCTCCGTGACCTCGTAGGGTCCTTCCCACTTGGGTCCCAGCTTTCCTGTGTCCTCGATGCGGCTTGAGTCGTTTTCGCGGTATACGAATTCACCTGGTCTGAATGAGGTACTGCGCACTTTGGCATCATAGTATCCTTTCATCTTTGATTTGGCTTTTTCCTCTCGTATAGCCGCGCGTTCTCGTCTCTCTTCTAGCAGGTCTAGATCAATGCGCCGCTCGTCGTCATTGGTAGCTGTATTGATTTCCGCTGTGCGGATGGTTGGCATTCCGATTTCAGCTGGTATGACGGCTTCAGTACCGTACACCAGAGAGAACGGGGTATCCCCGTTACTAACCTTGATGGTCGTTCGGTGTGCCCAAAGGACATGGGATAGTTCATCTACCCATCGTCCCTTGTGTTTATCAAGGCGCATCTTGATCCCCTCACCCAAGCTTCTGTTTGCGCGCTCCACTAGGCCATTGGTTTGGGGGTGTGTTACTGACGCAAAGTGTTGTGTTATTTTCAGTTCCTCACACCAGTCTTTGAATGGGTTGTCTGCGAACTGTTTCCCATTGTCAGAGATTATCTCCCCGGGTAACCCAAAGCGGCATACGATGTTGTCCCATACGAATCGTTTGACTTGGTTACCTGTGATTGTCGCCACTGCCTTTGCCTCAATCCACTTTGTGAAGTAGTCTATTGCCACGATAAGGTATTTAACTCCGCCTGCGGCAACAGGGAAAGGTCCAGCAATGTCTATGCCCCACTTGTAGAATGGCCATGGTGAAGTGATAGGTGTCAACTCATGTTGTGGTTTTCGCGGTATTGGCCTGTGTACTTGACAGTCACTGCACTTGCGCACGAGGTCCCGTGCGTTCCTATGCATAGTGGGCCAATAGTATCCTGACCGGAGTGCTCGTGCTACGATGGAGCGTGGTCCTGAGTGCATGCTGCATGATCCAGCATGGATTTCGCGCATTACATAGTTGGCTTGGATGGGTCCTACGCACCTTAGCCAGGGTTGTAGGAATGAGCGCCTGTATAGGATACCATCT
Source organism: Artemisia annua (assembly GCA_014162995.1). NCBI lineage: Eukaryota > Viridiplantae > Streptophyta > Magnoliopsida > Asterales > Asteraceae > Artemisia > Artemisia annua. Next base: position 25,697 of record LBNU01015561.1, read on the forward strand.
CGGAGTTCGAACCGTTGCGCCGTGCGGCGTATTCGCCGTGCCTCGTTCTTCTCTTCTGGTAGTTTCCCTTTGCTGATGAAGTCCATGANACACCTTAGCCAGGGTTGTAGGAATGAGCGCCTGTATAGGATACCATCTCGAAGTTCGAACCGTTGTGCTGTGCGGCGTATTCGTCGAGCCTCGTTCTTTTCTTCTGGTAGTTTTCCGTTGCCGATGAAGTCCATGATGGGGGTCATCCATGTAGGACCGTCTTCCTCGATAACCGTGGATATTTCCATCTCGGAGATTGACTTGTCTTTCAGGATTTCCACTAGCACTTGCTTTGATAGGTGCGCGAAGCTTGTGGATGCGATTTTACTTAACGCGTCCGCCTTTTTGTTCTCTCCTCTTGGGACTTGTTTGATCGTGAACCTGTCGAATCCTTCAATCAGTGATTTTGTTTTCTCTAGGTATTGGATCATGTTGTCCTCTTTTGCTTCGTATTCTCCCGACACTTGGTTGGCTACTAGGCGAGAATCGACGTTTGCTTCTAAATTGCGCACCCCCATTCGCGCTGCTATTCGGAGTCCAGCTATTAGTGCCTCGTATTCTGCCTCGTTGTTCGTGGCTGTTGAAATTCGAAGCGTAGAGCATATGGA
>LBNU01015561.1:33125-43304 GCA_014162995.1 Artemisia annua
ATTGTGGTGGTCTCCACCTCAGGTTGAGTTGGCCCACTGGTTGTCCCAGTGCTTGGCCTCAGGGGACAATCAGGATAGTTCCTCCTTGGAGCATCACTCCCGACTTATCAGAGCTGCGGAGTTCGCTGGTTTTGTTTTTCGTCATTCTGAGTAGTTCTTTAGTTGTATTAGGAGTCCCAAGAGAGAGAAAAATGCGCCATACAAGGCATGTTGATACAAAAGTTTAAGTTGGCCCCATGAGGTCAACTGGATTAAATGGTTATCCTGGATCTCGCCTGTAATTATGTATGAGGTTGTGGTTGTAGGGATTTAGAGTTACGTGAGTAATCGTACCTTTGTGAGAGTTAGGTTCCCTCTATTTATAGGCAAGTAACCGATAAGGGTTACTTGCTCCTTACTCCAAGGCGTATCCGCCCATATCGGAGATTTGGTAGATATCCTCCCAATTTAGAAGATATCCTATAATTCGTTCCATAAATACGTATTGGGCTTTTGGGCCTCGTGGGCTGAAGCTACGTATTTACGCACGTTATGGCCCACACATTGTGAGCTATCGCGTCGGTATTGTTTACCGAACGGGTCCATGACCCGGTGTAGACTATACGTCATCAGTAAGCTAAGAATATGATTGACTGATTGTTACGGATATTTTCGAAAGTGGTATCGCTTCCTTTGTTTGGGTATACCATCGAGTAAGAATATGATTGTCTATATTTTATCTCTATCGTATTTTGTTCCGACATAAATGGGTATAAAGGCTTAATATATACACAATCAGGAATGGAGCTATTAGCGTGACTATAGTAAGTGCTTAGTCACCTCTAATTAACTCACTTTATTGATTAGTTATTCGATACAATAGATAGTTTCTTAGTAACTTTTACAATCAGCCCCCTCTAATTAAAGTGCAAAAACGAACAACTTGAACAATCAAATACAACAATAAACTGAATTTGCTAGTCAAGCCATGCTTTCCTAAATTTAATTTATTCGTATTCATTAAGGTGTTAGGTTGAATCATGGTTTGAAAAAAGAATAATAATAAAAATAAAAAAACATTGAGTGATATACTTCATTATAGTTTTTACGTCAAGTTCGGTCCCCTTAACTTAAAATCCTGGCTCCGCCCCTGCATACAATTGTTAAATTATAGTTAAAAATTTAACGTGTAAATGTCTAGAATCGAACGCGAGACCTCGGGATTGCACACGATACAAATGAGTATTAAGGAATAATAATAAATGTATTTTATATATTTATTATTAACACAAGAATTTAACGATCGTTAGTGTTTTCCGTTAAATGACTAACGACCGTTAGACGAAGATAAGGAAAGTATAATTGTGGATAATTTGGAAAGTCAAGAAGGATCCGGAACACCCCTTGGGGGCTTGGAACCGATCGGCCAAAGGATTGGGGTATCCCAATCCTTATAGCTTGAAGTCATTTATAAATTATAATAACAAATAAAAAAGCTGTGTGCATTGTACGGGTCCATGACCCGGTGTAGACTATACGTCATCAGAGTGCATTCGTAAGTCTTTTAGGATTGTTCGAATCCTTACCGACCTTTCACTTTAGTGCAACTTTCTTTATAATTGGCCTAAATCATCAAGGTATAAAAGATACCCATATTTTAGACCGTTGGTTTATACCCATAGTGTTCCATAACAATCATGTGTTGATACTTAATCCTCCTCTAAAAAACGCACACAACAAATTGCATTACACTTTAGCATGTGTGATAAGATCATAAAACTGCAAAAACCACTTACATGTTGCATTATAGTGAGGATAACAACAAAGTTAGTTATAACATCAAATAAGAAAAATTCAGATTAGAACTACAGGGGTGTTCGGTTATGCTTATTAATGGTGCTTATTAGCTTATTCAATTACCATAACACAATAAGTTTATGATAAAACTATAAGTTTTTTTTGAGAAGCTTAGTAAAAAACCTATGAACTCACAACTATTTCTATCATAGCTTAGTGTGTTTATAGTAAAAACACAAATATTAAGTGTGTAAGTTTTCAATAAAACATTAAAAAAAAGTTAATAAAAGTTGGTGTGTATGACAAAAAAAGTTAAACCATAAAAAAAGTTACTAAAAATTATCAGCTAGATAAGGCATAAGCCAAAGTTCTGTTGAGGCTCTTTCGGATTCTATCCAGAAGCAAAAAGAGGTTAACACATAAATCATAAGTATAGAAGAATGGTTGTATCTCACATCCGTGATTACCAACTCAATAACATTATCGCAATATAGTAACGTAATAACTTGATTAAAAACTATGTATTCTTGCTTAATAACTCTCATGTACATAGTTTAATTCCTTTACAACAGCCAACTATTACGCATACATTTATTTTCATGAGTCGTTGTCATAAATAGAATCGCGTATATTTATTTTCATATCACAGTAACTCGTGCTTACCATTTGATATTTATATTCCCGTTACTAATAATTTAGCCGTATTTAATGTTCAAACCCGTGTACGCATGAATTAAACTTTTAAATAGAATAACATGAGTCCTTATTAATGGATGGAAGTCTAAAACTAACAATATTAAAACTAATTCGCATATTTACCAAATTTTGTAATTTTAATGGATGAAAGTCTAAAAATTAATACTAATACTCATGTAATTTTAAACAAAGTTAATATTATAAAGTATAAGGGGTACAAAGTGTAAGGGGTAATTTGTATTTTTTCTAAAGGTATTAGAAAACATGAAAACTTGTAATTTTACACTTAGCTCTACATAATTTATTTAAAGTTCAACCACTTATTAATTATTTTCTCTTTTTTTAAGTTTTTGTTTTCATAAATTTGACACCTATATTTTTATGCATTTTTTTCCCCTTAATCAAATTCTCCACCAAATTTATTAAAGTTTGACCAAAATCTATTCAATTTTGACTTTTTATTGGCCAATCATATTGTTTGATTTCGCCTACGTGGCAAAATCGAGGTCTCCTATTGGTCCAATTTTTTTTCCACTAAGATTGTTTTGTCAAAAACACTCCGAAATAATGTAATTCTTTTATTATATAAAAGATGGGTTGTAAATGAGACGTGACAGCTCTCGGGTTATTAGAGATCGACTCATAATTTACTATTTGAAATTAAATTACAATTTTACCTTTTCATATACATATAATTGCTTACTGTTTATAAATTCAAGTCGATTCGATTTTGATATGCCGATTTTTAATCGTGTTCAAGCTTAAAATGTGAAAATATCAAGCTTGAGCTGATCTTCGAGCTCGAATTTTGTATAACGAGTCGATCTAAAGCTTGAAACCTAAAACTCGGTTGAGCTCGAGTCAAGTTTCAAGCTCGACTTTTAGTAGTGGAGTCGAGTTCGAGCATGGCAGTACTAAGCTCGATTTGACTCATTCACAGTCTTATACATGAAGACAGCCTTCAACTTTATAGCTGTTGCATATTGGATTGTGAGATGAACCAAAATAAATCCATGTGAAAATTTTGGAAAGATAGATAATATCCAATTCTTAGATTAATGAGTGAGTACATAAAGTCAAAGTGTCAAACATCTTTCCCCACCTCAACCTCGGAGCAGTGATGGATCCACATGGGATTTGGGTGTGGCATGGGCGACACCCGGTTTTGAACTACAAAATGTAGTTTTTCAAGAAGTGTCATTTTCTTGTATGCGCAACACTCGAAAATATAGTGTTACTTCCGTTTGACCTAAAATTTAGTTATGGTGCAAAATTTATTATTAATGATACCGAAAGGGGTTTTGCTATCAACAACCCTTAGGGTTGTCGTTAATAATATTCACAAAAATAATGCATTGTCCAAACGAAATCATCATAAATTAGTTATTTGCTCCTATTATTTAACAAACACATTTGTAATTCATTTCATTCATTGGTTGTATAAGCAAAAAAGTTGACACATGTTTCTGTTCACGTCTTAATGTTAGTACTTAGTACAGTAAACAAAAAAAGTAGAGTTTGTTGTTAATGACAACCCTTAAGGCTGTCGTTAGCATTTCTTTAAAAGGAATAATATGCAAGCCATTAGAAAAATTTTTGATGACTTTTTAAAAATCTTTGGTTCGTCCGGCCCGAAAACCCACAATACAATCTTGAAAAATATTTATTTACCGAGATATGTCATATCGTCCTATGCACCTAAATTATAACATGATATTAACATTACAAGTCTACAACATGAGATTAAGATAGCGAATTAAAGGTAAACCTTTTGAAAAGAAAAAGAAGGTATGGACATTTATTAAAGGAAACAATTATTGTACACGAAAAAGACAGAATTGGTCCAAAACCTATATAATACAGTCTAGCACACCCGATAAATTTGTGTATGTGGTTGGTTGGCTACCAATGGTGTGTTCCATCGCAATTTCTCGTCCATGCTTACACTCGAAATGTATTAAAAGTTTTGCTAACGTGTGTCTTTAAACACATGTTAATATGTAAAAAGAGTGTTCGGTGTTAACAAAACTTTAGTCCAGGTGTAACAAGAGACGCGTCCTTGTTAAAACACAAAGACATTACCAACGCGTTGTCCTTTGGTTTTGTTGAGAACTCAATTGATAAGACGAATGAGTTGTGTGTAGAGAGAGAAATTGCATATTTTTTATGTATGTGTGAGTATATTGTGGGGGTATATTTGTTTATAAAGTGAGGTATATTTGTATGGTGAAGTTGGTCGCTTTATTACATTATGTTTGTGGTATGGTAAAAAGCTTATGTGATACTGAGTTGACGATGATAATTGCGGTTATCGTGTGGTATGTGCATTGCATGCGTGCTTTATAATGAGGGTTCTATTCACATATCTATAGATAGAATTTCTAAACTCCAACCAACGAGTATTGCATGTGAACAAATAGAAGCAGTTATGAAACTTGAACTAATTCTCTATGGAGTATTTTTTAGGTAACTTTATGGTTAAGGTAGTAAAGCGAAATAAATGAAAAGGTAGCGCGGTTTCTCACATATTGAGTAGGCCACGTGAAAGAAGTCAATATGTTTTGCAGCTCCCTTAAATTCTTCCACCCACCCAATCGCTTTCTCATCATATTTTTACTCTAATCGGATTTAATGGTCACCGTTGACAATTTCATTAGTATCTTTTGATATGGTACTCTCACAAAAGAAACTACACTAACACATGCTAGCAACTATATCAACGGCAGTCTACCAATGTCCCTTTATAAGCATATCTCGGATAAACTCGTGCATATGACTTCATGGACGAAATCAAGACCAAATATGATGGGGTGCACAAATTTTTTGGAACCGTAATATAGAAACACATTTCGATGGACAGAGTACATTTAAGATGTATTTTAAAAAAATGGATGGTTTTTTCAAAAATTAACACTACTTCGAAAAATTTCATAAGAGTCCCGAACACCCGCGGGAACCCCTAGTTCCATCCCCGTCTGACTTAAGAATTAACTTATTTGAATTAACATGAACAAAAAAACCTTTAATAGTGCTTATATACTTTTGATCAGGATATATATATGATGACTAACCGATTTTTCTTTGTGAAGTCAATGTTATTTATTGTAGCTCCATAGTGAGGTTTTTCTTTTTCCTGTCTTTGTTGGATTGGTTAGATATGGACATCTATTTCACCAACTAATTTAATTTCAAGGAGGCACATTTACTCACTACCTAATACTGGCTAATAGCATAATTCACCATTGATGATGTAGATGCTACACGAATATACGAGTAAACATGTGATTGTAAATGTTATCTTATATCTTTTGATCCATATTTTTAAAACCTATCTTAAATAAAACTGAAGTTAAATCTTCGTAAAAGTTTTGGGCCTAATGACATGCAACGTGTCCCTCAAGCGAGTAGCCAATGATTTATGTTCCATAAGGACAATTGTATATGTAGATATAATATGTTAAAACTGCTGTTAAATATAATCAAAATCTCATAAACTTATTGTTATAAATCAACATCTCAATCGTGGTTCGTTTTGCGGCTCATTTTTCTCTCCGTTTAGCCTTTTGTTCACGGGTCAATTGTGGTTCTTGTGATGGTGGTTGCGTTTGTTGCAAGAATAGTGGTGGTGGATTACTTTGAAGATTTTGAAATTGGTTATCGAGTTGTTGTTGTTGTTGTTGGTGATACGCAAGTTGTTGATAAAGTTGTTGTGGTGTGGATGTGTGCATATTATATTGTGTATCAAACGGAGAAAATTGCGTGGAAGATATCGAGTTTTGTGACGAAAGTATTGGAGGGTTTGAGGAAGACGATTGTTGCAATGAAGACATACCGAGAAGAGAATTAATACGCGTCATTTGGGTGTTGAGACATTTTTTTATTATTTTTTTTTGTTATAGTTTGTATGTAGATAAAAGTGATATTGATGTGTGTAAAACTCGAAGCATATAGGGATAAATATATAATGTAAAAAAGTGGGTTTAATTTTAGTTTAAAAAAATTTGAATTTAATAACAAAATTGTTGTTGGATAGCCTAACGGCTATTTTTTTAGGCTTCTTCTCCACTCGCATATGCCAGTCCACTGGCTATTTCAATCACGAAAGTCACAACCGTATGGTGGCGCTCAACTAGCGGCGCCAATTTTGGTTTCATGTAGAAGTGGCGGGTTGTGTGCGCCAGGATACTGATGCTCTTACATATGATAATGTTTCACTAGTTTAGTCAATGAAATTTGTATGCATGTTACGTTACCTTTTTGCTAGTTTTGCATAATGTCCTTTTGTTTTGCTAAAATCTACTATGTTTCCGGAGTAGGTTTATTCACTTTTGCACAATTGTACATTTTTTTTTTGAACAACATTTTTTTTTTTTTTTTTTAATTACAGTACAAATTGAACATCTAGTACAAATAACTCTTTACCTATCTATCACGGGTAACAAGTATATAAAGTGAAAAAAAAAAATCGTCATACGCGTAACAAAAACTAGACAACGAAAGATTCACCAACGCCGTGAGAATATGGTTCTACAAAAACATATTCAGGCATCATTTTTTTTTTTAAAAAAAAAACACTTATTTTGACTTTTGTTTGCAAGCGGGAAGAGAAAATAAAAAAAGTGCATTGGTTTTTTCCTCTTATGTTTGTAGGCGAGAAGAGGAAATGAAAGAAGCGCGTTTGTTTTTTCTTCTTATATCTGCAAGCGGAAAGATAAAATGAAAAAAGTGTGTTTGTTTTAGAAATAAGAGACAGAAGTGATACTTTTCCTCGTCAATTTTATAGATTATTTTTTTGTTTTATTATCAATTCTTGCATCATAAAGACTTCCGATCTATCTATTCTCTCGCAGACATGGTTTTGCATATCAAACATAAAACATCTGAAAAAACAAATGCAACCTTAGTTTGGTACTTTCGTAGTATTTCATATGATCAATTCTATTGCTGATTTTGGAACAAAGAAATGTAGTTTTTACGGGTGATTCAATAATAAACCAACACCAAAGTTTTAGAGTCAAACTTCACCGAGTATATATTTTGATAGAGACAAGAGAAAAAGTTCGAAACGATGACATAAATGCCCTTGTTAGACAACATGCATCTCGATTAAAAAAATTCGCTACTTTTATTGATTGTCTCATAAATAAATTTTCAAAGAATTACTATATGTCCTCAATATAAGCACCATAATGCAATATTTCTCCAAACATAAATTAAAAACTTTGTACATCATGCATTATTCACTTGTAAATTGAGTAAATTTAATATTTTAAGGTTTTTATTAAGCAGATATGAAATTTGCTCATACATTCATTACAAAAATGATTATTGATTAATGATAAATATAGTGTTGATTTGTGCAATATAATAATCGTTATACAGATCATTGTTGATTAGTCTAAAGCTTTTTTATTTTAGAAACAAATGTCTAGTGTTGTCTTGATTAGTAGATCTAGCAAAACAATGTGCATCTATTGAGACAACACTTGAACATTTTTATTAGGAGGTCCGTGAATTATTTATTTTTGGGAGGCCAATACACACTATAATGATTTTCTTTTACATGCCTAAAACTAGAAATAAATGGTATAAAAAGGTCAAAATTTTTGGATTACGTCCATGCATTTACAAACTTAATGGTAATATTTTTTTTAAGTTGTACTAAAATTTATGTAAACTTTTTATTAAGGTTGTAACATATATTAAACCATTTTTTATATAACACATAGGTAGATGAGGTACAGTAAAATATAGTTATTTAAGACTGTTTAACTCAGAATAATTTGCCTAGAACTTGAGCCAATGAAAGTTGATTTTATAATAAGAAAACTCTAAGAATATTAGGTGGTTATTACAGTAAATATTTTATGTAAGTTACAGAATGAAGCCTTCTACTTGTAATTCTTTATGCACATGTTGGCTTATTATATTGATTATTTTCAATGCTTCAGATGTGAAAGGGGGAAATTGGTCATATTCGTGTAATTAGCAAGTGTCAGATTTGATAATTTTCACTTATTTATTCTGAATAAATCATATCATAGCATTTTTTATTGTGAATATGTCGTAGGCTAAATAGATGGAAATTCACTTGAGCAAAAAATCAATAGGTTAAAACAAATCGAGATTTACTTGTATCTTTAATGTTAATGATGATTTCATAATCATGCAATCATGCTTTTAACATTTATTTTACATAAAAGAAAAGGGCCAGAAACATTTGCATGTCAAAGTCAGGAGCTATGATACATAAGCCTAATAAATGGATCTAAAGATAGACCTAATGCATAAAATGGCTTGTACAGTACATCATTGTACAAATCATTTATGCATTAGGTCTATTATTAGGTCCACTTATCATTTTTCCAAAGTCAAAACGATTCATTTTGTTTTGTTTAAAACCACTTATCTGATCCCGAATCGAGCTTAAAGTGTTGGCAACATGTCTATCTCGAAGCTATTTACTGCAAAGTGACATTTCCTAAGTACGTAATTCAAGACAAATTCGAAGTAGTCAAGTGACCTACTTCAAATCTCATTGCTGTTTGTCACGTCTATTTGTAGGCGTTTGGACACACCAGCGCACACTATCTCTATTTATAATTAATGTTGAATTTCTATTACGTTTTGCCTAATTAGTGTTTCTAAAATTACTTAATTTTTAACTGATTCATTTTTCAATCCTGATTGGTTAAATTGATATTGTTGTCATACCATATGATGATAGAGATTTGCCAACGTCAATTACTAAATATTACATGAAACACTTAGGGGTATGCTTGGCCAGTGGCGAAGCTAGAAAATTTTCAGTGGGGGGTCGGGATCTAAAATTTTTTATTGCTTAATGTATAAAGAAATTTCACAATTAAAATGGGGGGTTGGAACCGAATATATCGAAAATTTTCTACACGAAAACTATATACCCCCTACATCGCAGAAAAAATTTTGGGAGGTCGGCGCCCCCTGCCCCTATGTAGCTGCGCCCCTGTGTTTGGCAAAAGTAGCTGTGAGCAGTAGCAGTAAGCTGTGAGTTGTAGCCACAACTCACTGCTTCTTAAAGAAGCATTGGAAAAATGAGCTTTCTTAAAAAATAATAGCAAAGCTCACCGCTCTTTTGCCAAACATAGCCTTAACAAAATATCTTAGTTATAATTATTTGTCGGTACAAAATTTCGTTACTATGCATAAACACTATAAAAATCTTTTAAGTCGCAATCAGTTTTATTTCGATATCTTATGAAAAACAGATTTCACACTAGATCCACATCAAAGTCAATATCATATATTCATATGGCTCATCACTATTTCAAGAAACTACACTCAATCCGAAAGTAACATATCTTTTATATAATAAAACAAAACTCCTATTGGGAATTTTTCATTTCAAAAAAATTGGAACCATACCTTATTTAGTAATAATTTTATTTAAAAAAAAATTATTTTCTTATTAAGTAACATTTTATATTTATCCATAACACAAGTAGAAGATAAATACAAAAAATATAGATAAGATATTTAAAAAAAAAAATTATTTTATTATTAGGTAACATTTTATATTTATCCACAACACAAGTAGAAGATAACTACAAAAAATATAGATAAGATGTAATTAACAATAGGATCAAAATTTTTAAATAATTATTTAAAAAAGAAAAAAAAAAAAAAAAAAAAAAAAAAAAAAAAAAAAAAAAAAAAAAAAAAAAAAAA
>LBNU01015561.1:43319-73027 GCA_014162995.1 Artemisia annua
TTTGGTCTTTTTTTTTTTTTTTTTATATATAAAAAAAAAAAAAAAAAAAAAAAAAAAAAAAAAAAAAAAAAAAAAAAAAAAAAAAAAAAAAAAACCCATAAGTGTGTTTAACAAATCTCTTTTTGAAATTAATAATCATAATTCCATTAAACTTTCAAGTATTTATCAACTAGATCTCTTAAACTTAATTTTTGTCACAGATTAACTCCTAAAACCTTTTCTACGCACATATTCAAATAAAGAATCTATGAAAAGAAGTCAAAAACTCAAATTCGTGAAAAAAGTTATTCCCTGAAAATTATACAAAATGAACTGTTAAGACAAGCCTTTTGTTAAAAGTATATAAAATATGGCAAGTGATTTGCACACTCACTAAATTTTTTGAGACACTATTTTCTTGTTTCAATAAATTGTGCAAAACTCATATTGTTCATTATATGTTTGTACTGTGGAGTGTGCGGATCAATTCCCATATATACACACTTATTTTGAGCAGTGATTTCACTATTAATAGCACTAACTTATATTCCATGTAGAAGAAAATCATGCTAAATCACGGAGATTTAGTTCTAGAACCCAATAATAATAAACTTTTTATAAAAAAAACACCACCACCGGGTCCAACTCACTCACATTAAAAAAAATAAAATTTCCGACGTCCCCACCACCACCTATCCCCTTCATTCCGTTTTAGTTAATCTCTTCCCGTCAATCCCGCACTCACCACCTACTAAAAAAAACACCTACTATTTAGTTATTTACCCACACTCCCTTACGTCCAAACACCACCATTCACCACCCTCATTATGTCACCAACCACCGTTTTTATTATACTCTTCATCTTCCTCCTACCACTCCTCTTCTATCCTTCTTCTTCCTTCCCTTACGGTAATCATCTCTAACTAACTTTTTACTAATTTCTTTATTTTTATATCCTAATTTTATAAATCTCATTTTATAACATCATCTTTCACACACACTTCACCTTAACTGTGTGTAATTCTGTTACAGATTTATATATATATATTTTTTCACGCGCTTTCACCTTCACTGTGTGTTTTGCTCACTTTTTTGATCTGATTGATTAACCGCTTTTCACACACACTCACACATTCACTGTGTGTAATGTTTTACTGTAACTTATTTGACTTTATGATTTTGAATGATCTACAGTAATTGATTACTTTCACACAATTTCACCTTCACTGTGTGAAAGTTTGTTACAGATTAAGCTTAATTTCATTTTCACACACTTACACATTCACTGTGTGTAATGATTTTGATCTACAGTAACTGATTACTTTTCACACAGTTTCACCTTCACTGTGTGAAAGTTTGTTACAGATTAAGCTTAATTTCATTTTCACACACTTACACCTTCACTGTGTGTTTTGTTTGATTTTTAGTCTAATTGAATAAGTTCATTTTTCACACACTTGCACCTTTAACTGTGTGTAGTTCTGTTACGGATTTAGAATTATTACAGTTTTCACATATTTTGACCTTTAACTGTGTGATTTTTCACCTTTAACTGTTTGATAGATACGGCGTACCATATTGACTGCGGCAGTACAACCACAACAACGGACCACTTCAACACGACGTGGTTATCCGACCGTTTCTTTACGGCAGGAAGTAGCGGACTCGTCTCCGAACCGTTACTATTTCAGCAATTTCACGAGAAAACGCTACGGTACTTTCCGATCTCATCCGGTAAAAAAAACTGTTACATCTTCCCTGATTTACCTTTCGGTAAATATTATTTAAGAACTTTTACTGTTTACGATAATTATGATGGTAAATCGCATTCGCCGAGCTTTGATTTATCGGTAGAAGGTACTTTAGTGTTTTCGTGGCGGTCGCCTTGGGAGGAGGATATAAGTAGGTATGGAGCGTATTCGGATGTGATATTTTATGGTTTAGATGGTGATGCTGATGTGTGTTTTTATAGTATTGCTACTGATCCGCCTGTTATAGGTTCGTTAGAGTTGATTAGGATTGATCCTGATTCGTATGATCCGCTTTTGACTGGTAATGGTTCGTCGATTTTGGTTAATTATGGACGGTTGAGCTGTGGATCGAATCAGTGGGGGCCGGGGTTTAGTAATGATACTGATGTGTTTGGTAGGGCGTGGCAGAGTGATGCTAAGTTTAGGTCGATGAATACGGTTGGAGTTAAGTCTGTTACGGCGGTTAGGGATGTGATTAATACGGAGAAGAGTCCGAATTATTTTCCGAAGAAGTTGTATGATTCGGCTGTGACGTTGACTGGGAGTGGGAGTTTGGAGTATGAGTTGCCTGTTGATGCGAAATTGGATTATCTTGTGTGGCTTCATTTTGCTGAGATTGACGTGAGTGTGAACGCAAAAGGGAAAAGAGTGTTTGATGTAATTATTAACGATGAGAATGTTACTAGGATTGATATATTTAAGAAAGTTGGAGGGTTTGCTGCTTATAGTTATCATTATGTAGCTAAGAATTTGAGTAGTACACCGTTGATTGTTAAGCTTCTACCTGTTGTTGGATCGCCTTTGATTTGTGGGCTTGAGAATTACGCCATTGTTCCAGCCGATGTCAAGACTGTGCCTGAGCAAGGTATGATTTGCTCTATATATTTTGTCTATATGCTTGTGAATTTGGATACTTTGGCTACATTAGAATTGATAATCTTACTGATAAACAAGTGTCTCTTAACATAGTATGAGTGAATTTTGTTTGACTTTTAATAAAGTTTAGGATACGGAATAGGTGTTGGTACAATATTCTAAGATATTGCATATATACTCACCAGTAATCTACATGGGCTAATTGGATTTCATTTGGCAGAAACGATGTAGACTTTGTTTGATTGTTATTTACAATAGACCAATTACTGCAAGAATATGGCAAAAATGGTAGAAACACTTATAAAGCTGGAGTCGAAATGAAACCACTTTAAAGGTTTGAAATTAACGTATTAATTAGCTGGATAGTGGAGACTGGAGGCACCAACCTCACATTTCAGCCTTTCATAGACTCTAGTGCAAAAATAAAGGAGATCATTGAGTTGCTCTACTGCCTCTACATGAACATCCTTAGCCTTTTTAAACAATTACATGTAACTATTCTGTTGATGAACCAAGTTGAAGCATTTTACCTGACTGTTATCTTTAAAGATAATGTAGGAAATATCGACACACATTGTTTTGGTTGACGTTTGATAAGTCTTCCTTACGCACACAAGATCGAAATAAAAAGCCAGAGGGACTGCTTCCCATCTATTCTTAGAAATTCCATTTGATCGAAATCATGTACCATATATGATGTTTTTTATGTTCTGATAGTTTAAACACTCATGTATGTATAAAGTCTTGTAAGTCTTGCATAACCATAGTGGGTTTCCTTTTATGATCAATAAGTTAGACCACATCAGAATGGATGCTACTCTTTACACTGTGACAATTAGTCAGATGACGTACACATTCGACTCAGATGAGAAGTAATGATTGCAGTTAGATTTGGTAGGCTATATTAAAACTGTGATGAATACGTGGCACTTCTTTTGTAGTTACTGCTATGAAAGCATTAAAGGAGTCATTACGTGTTCCGGAAAGAATGGGTTGGAATGGCGATCCCTGTGCTCCTACTAATTGGGATGCTTGGGAGGGTGTTACTTGTCATCCCAATAAGGACGACTCTGCTCTTGTGATTTTTCAGATGTAAGACTTATGTTGCTCTTTTGGGCAAGTGATAATAATGCAGTTATACAACTTGTTTTGATATATGCTACTAATTTATTAAATATTCATAATATGTTATGCTTGCAGAGATCTTGCGAGCCAAGGTTTGAAAGGCTACATTAGTGACAAAATTAATCTTCTGACTAACTTGGTTAGCTTGTAAGTATCATCTACCAGCTCCTTGTGTCAACCACATAGCTTTCTACTTTCTTACTTTTCCTGCTTCATTTCGGAGTACTATGTGAGGGACTATCCGTATCGTTCTCATAATTTTGTTTATCTGAGTGAACTAACATAAACTAGTTGTATGATTTTAGATCTGGATATACAAACATTTCTTGAATTCTAAAATGTGTTATGGCAATATATCTTTCTTTTTTTTTTTTTTTTTTTTTTTTTTTTTTTTTTTTTTTTTTTTTTTTTTTTTTTTTTTTTTTTTTTTTTTTTTTTTTTTTTTTTGTACTTGGTCGATCTGTAAAATCTATCGTCTGTCACATGATTGTTTACACTTGAATTTGTTTACACTTGAATTATGTTTTCTTGTTTGTATCCATTGACTTATCTTTTTTTAATTCCAGGAACCTAAGTTCAAACTCTTTAGGAGGTACTCTGCCTGCAGGTCTGGGGCAAAATTCTCTCAAGAAACTGTAAGAATTACTGTTTGAAGTTTTTAGCATTTCCGTTATGAAGATTCGTGTTTGAAACGCCCCAAACCAATTTTTTTTTACTAGACCCCCTATACGCGGCGTTGTAGGATAAATCCTGTAGCCGTATAGGGTGTATACACCGTATGGGATAAATCCTATACACCATATAGACATTCTGATCAATACTTGCTACATTTTCCGGAAACGGGACCTGCGGTACTCGAATAACTTACGAAACTCATAAAAAACATTTCATTCACCATATATTTTATGTTTATGCAGAATTTGACATTAAAAACGCACGGAAAGTTGATTTACAAAAATGAGGGTGTTATGCCGAACACCCTTTTTGACCCATTTTGCATTTACTTGAACATAACACATTCATATACATATCACAACTGAAAAACCTGGACATAAATCATTTGAAATATAATTTACAACACTTTTAGGGTTCTAAACTTGTTCAAGCATGGTTATCTAGTACTACTTGCCTATACACAAAACGACAACTCCTTCCAATCATCACTTCACTTCTTTTGACCTTTGTCCTTGACCTTACCTTGTCCACATAAACCTACAAAACATTCAACAACTAAAACGTAAGCTTTCACTTAGTAAGTAATTGGCAATAACAAGCTATTAATATATAGTTCAATCATCTTGAATCCTTCACATTCCTTAGCTAGTCCATATGACTAGACTAAACTAACACTTGTAGTGGGAAGTACTCAACATAATATCAACCAACATCAAATTAGAACCATTACAAACCATAGTCCATTATGAAAACATAGGTAATTAATTTACCTTAGCTGGTTATGACTAACTAGCCTAATCCTAGCATTGGTCCAAGCTTACTTAACCATGCTTCCTATACACTTAACACATCCGTTATCATGATTCACAATATGATAAATCAATACAATAACAAGTTAAGACCAAATTACTTACCTCAAAAGGTGACTAATATACCAAGAAATGCCAACACCAAATCTTTTTGATTCCTTAAGAAGAATCACTATCAATACTTGGCATTTCTCCAATGCATAACAAAGAGAAGGGTTTAACACTATCCATCTATGTACCCAATTATAAAATTCAACATGAATTAAGCAAGCTTACCTTATGGGGATAATGGCTAGGGACTAAACTCTTGCAATAGAACACTAATTCACCTCAATTGATCACTTGGAATTGGTCTCTATTTTTGCTCTTGTTCTTATCTCTCGTCCTACACACCCACACCACAAATGTGGAAAGTTGTGGAAGGTTGGGGAAGGTTTTAGTTAGAAAAATCTGGAAATACTTTGCCCGTCCTAAGACTTTGGCCTTAAATAACTTTCTATATTAAACATACTCATATTTTGACTTTTAGTTTGATTTTCAACTTATATCTCATTGACTAACCAATTATAATAAGTCTTCTAATACATATTTATAAAAGTCAAACTAATAAAATGGCATTATAATATAAAAGTACGTCAACGGGTTTCGTGGTGTAACAATGTTAGCTTCCTTTTAGAACTGTCTAGTAGTTATCTGAGTAACCTGGTTCACTATCAATCTTATGTATCTCATGTTCTAAAATTGAGATGATTATTGGCTATCAAAAAGGAAATCAAATCTGCCTGCACTTGGAATATTGTTCTCACTTTACTTACCTGTTTTTTCATTGTTTGTTACTAAATGTTGTTATTGGTATTGTAAATTCACTTGAGTAAGATCGCTAAAGTGCCATGAAAATATAACCCAAGACATCTCATTCTAGGTGATTGTTTAATACTCTAATCATCCAAAAATAAATTTAGAGAACTACAGCCTATATGATGTGTATGAGTAACAACAATTTAACTAATAGTAAATACTTTAGCACAGAAAGGATTAAAAAGAAATGAAAAACGTAAAAATACTAATAACTATTCTCACAATGATGAGACTATGCTAAATGATTATCCTTGTAATGTAATTTTCATTATATGATCTCTTTCTTACATTATCACCTATATAAATTATATTCTTGTCTAGCAAGAAATTTCACTTCAAGGAATAGTGTAGATAATAAAGCCAATAACTGTCTTAGACTGGTAATAATATGTTGTAGATATCCTATGCCTGCATAGTTTGTCATTTTTATATCCTAATATATATGATGTCTTGCCTCACTACTTTAGCAAATTTTGCAGGGATTTAGCGGACAATCTAATTTCTGGGTCCATTCCAGATAGTTTAACTTCTTCAAATCTACAACTCGTGTAAGCTGCACTCCTTTCCGCATTTAGGGTTTTGTTTCTGTAATTTTATTTTTTTTGAAGTTATGTTTTGGTTTCCTAGCCTTGTTAGTGAGTATTTGGATTAATCTATACGATTATTAATGTGCGAGGCTACTCTACTTTCACATGGTACATATTAATTTATTCTTTGACATTCATTTGCTTCTCAGGCTCTTAAATGGTAACAAATTGGAAGGACAAGTGCCCGAAGCTCTTTACTCAATTGGTGTCCATGGCGGAGCTATTGAGTATGTCACCTTTTACTTCTTTCTTTTGTGGTATATGAGTAATTATCTAAGAATCATGGTGATATTAGACACTTACAGCCATGATTTGTAATGTTATTCCGTGATAGCATGATATGTTGTCGACCACTTAGTGAGGAACATGATCTACTAAAGCCTTAGCGGTTTATTCATATTCTAGTTGGGCTTTGGGTCTATTCTTGCCTATAAAATTCATTAGACTAGGAGATACATGGAATAAAACCATATCATCATCTGTTCCTGGTACACATAGCGGGCACAATAAGTAGAAGTTGAGTTTTATCACAATCTCGCATCCCATCTTAACAAGAATTTTTTATTTCCAGAAAAAAAGTCATGTTGTGACTAAGTTAACTGCTTTCATTAACTGAGAATAGTATTATACCAACTAAATACAAGTTTATGTCCGCCCCTGTAAGTACACTAGAGTCTTCATGGTAAGCCAAGTTCCAAATGGTGCACACTAGACTCTCCGTGTATCATTCTTACTTTCTTTAGCCTCTTCCTCATTTAGGAGATGCACTTGGATTTACTCCAAGGTATTAGTCTTAGGTTCGTCATTTGTGGACCATTTTCTTTCAACGACCATTCTGGAAACGATGCAATGTAGCTACAACTGGTCTTGATTGAAAGATTCTAGGCAGAATTATCTATTAGGCTATACTTTTATTAACGCTTGCTACTCATAGGCATATTCGAGAAGAAACTGGGTAATAAATATTTGTATTTCTAGGTTCTTTGAATTGAATATTTTCATGTAGTTCTAGCCCTGAACACAAGATCGAGAGGCTTCCCAATGTTTCCTTGGAAACTTAATGAGCGGAAACAGTTGATTGAGAACATATCTTTGATATGACTGGAACATAAATTTTTATTCCCCTTGCACATTTTTGGGGCTCAGAATTTGGTATTACTTTGAGGTATGTACAATAAGCTATCATATCAGATTCCACGATAGGATTCTTGTGAATTTTCTAGAGGAGTAGGATCACACTGCGACTGCTCACATAATATTTAAGTGGTCTCCGTGAAGGTGGTTGTGCTTGATGGAGCCCTGGTTCTGATTTTGAACCACTGAACATTTTATATAATGGGTCAGATTTGGATCGGACCGGCGGATGATCTGATAGTACCTTTGACCAAACTAAATGGATCCTGATCTGACCTATGACACAGCTAATCTAAATAGATGGATCATGACCCAAATCGACCCATTTAGTTTTTTATTTTGTCAAATTTTCATTCTACCCCACACTTTCTACTACAATGCCAATCCTCTTACCCCCTCCGACGTTATTTCTTCTTATTTTAATCGTTGAGAATTTATAAGGACCATTAGATTTGATTATTGTTTTCATATTTTGTAATACATCATTTAACACATGACTTGTGTTAAAAAATCTGTGTTTTGCAAAATCATTCACCCTCAAAAATTGCCATCATAAGAAGCCACATTAAGATGTTTTGACATAGTGAAACTAATTGAACCTTTAAGACATTATCTTTATTACCCTTTTAAGCTTGTATAATAACTCAACAGTTAACACCTTTTTAAAAAGTTTACGTTATAAGTAGTCATGTTTTCAAATTTTGAGTGAGCATCGTCATGTTTGAAATTCTCTTTGTAAATATGTAGTATCAATGTTATTTTCCAGGAAAAGTATTTTATAGTCAAAAAGATAAAAAAAAAAAAAAAAAGTTAAGATTTTGCTGTTAATATTTAAGTTTAGCGACCTGGTCGGATCACGGGTCGACCCGAGTATTGACTTTCCAAAGTTCGGTGACTATTGGTCAAATGAATTATCTTTGTTGATCACTTGATCTATTGGCTCATATAAATGGATCAGATTGGATCTGTATCAAGATATTACACATTGAAAGGACAAAAGGCATAAATAGCAAGCTCTGAGAATTCCTTATGTGGGACAAATAAAGTTTCTCAAAAACTTACACAAATAAATTCATTTTTCTTCTAATTCCTTGATTCATGAATGATCAGGATATCAGTTTTTCATCAATGTAATCTTGTTCCTAGTTAAATTTGTTCAGTTGTGGGATTTGTGTCAAACCATTTCTTGCTATTTTTAAACCGCAAGAGAATCCCCTGGTTAGATTGTCATCATGCAATAGAACTTTGAATTGCATGTAACTATGTTTTATGCAACCAGTATTGTATCGTATTTTTGAGATTCTTATTGGCTTTTTAACAATCTACCATGATATTAGAAATGTAAGTCTCCTTTATAGAATTGTTGTAGTTCCTGTACAAATTTTCATGCAATATACCTTAAGTAGCATATTAACATTATCTATAGAAGAATTTACGTAATAATACATAGAGGTTGTTGATTCTGCTCCAAGGCTGAAAGCAGAATGCATATCTAAAAGAAGATCCAGATTAGCTTTTAGGCACATCTCCATGTATTAAGCCATTCTTATAACAATAGGATTGCTTTGTTTTCGTTAGATTTCATTGTTGATTGAGAGTTTACTTGAATTTTGTTAATCAATTTGCAGCCTTTCTGGTAACAAAGGCTTGTGTGGTGTACCTTCTTTACCTGATTGTCCCATGTTCTGGAAAAACGGTGGCCTATCAAATGGTGGAAAAATTGCAATAGGAGTATCATGTGGCGTTGTCTTTTTATTGGTGGCGGTTATAGTATTTATTTGCATCAGGAGACGGCGTAATGACTATGACTTTGGTTTACCTCAAGAGCTAATGTGTAAGTGCAGTTTATGTTACTTTAATTTTGCAACACAAATACAACTGTCACTTTGCTCTTATAGTAGTACCCCAAAGAAAGAGGTCACTAATAGAACCAAGTTTGATATGTGTTCCACTAAAGTCGTTGTAAAACCACTGAAATTACTATAATAACCCATTGTTGTGAAATTGTTTCTTCACTGGTTAGAACTAATTGACCTAAAAATGGAATATTTATTAAACATGGTGACTATTTGGTGACCATTAAAAGAAAAAAACAGCTTACCAAGCTAACATGTAACTTTGAAAAGGAAGTCACTAAAAGTAACTAAATTCACAACTCTTTCATGTAGGTACATAAAGTTTTAACTAGTTAGTATTGTAACAATTGAACAATGTTGAAACTTGAGACTTTTTGCTGTTAAAGAAAAGTTGAGTGACTTCATGTGGTGTGAGTGACTTTAGTGGAACAATATTATACCTTGCTAACTATTTAATTATTTTGACGAGTATTTGAATTGCTTAACGAAACTTGCTTACTATTTAATTATTTTGACGAGTATTTGAATTGGGTAGAATGATTACTTAATATCTTGTTACATTGATTGCTTAAATATCTTGTTTCTTTTTGACAATTTTCAGCACTAGCTGCAAAGAGAAACAAGTATCAGAGACAAAAATCATTGATGGCTCTTGAAATGGAGAGCCAGCATGCCAAAGGGTTCATACCAAGTTACAACTGAAACTAACTTCATTGAGTTATGGTAGCACAGTTTTAGTTCAAGAAGACGGTTCAAAGTGCGTGGATTTGTTGGTACAAAAGTACACACGGGGTAGGACGGCGTGAAGTTTAAACCAAAATTGTCAATAGAATGAAATGTACCATTGGTCTCTGTTTTAATTTATTCTATATATAAATACCATAGGTAATTTGCCAAATGCCACTCATGTATTATTGTTCAATTTTCGGCATTTGATGAATGTAGATTTGAAACTCAGAATTGTTGAACCCATATAGATATACTGACCATTACGTTAAGAGTTTGATCAAAACATATAACTTATCTTTCTTGACTGTTTAACATCTTTAATGTAAGAAATATGATTGTGAATCATGTTAACCTAGAAAATCTTCAATTGTGTGGATTGAGAATTGGTTGGGATATTGTTGAACAGCTTATTACCTTAGAGAATTAGAGGTAAAGGCTAAAATAGTTGGTTGATGTAAGGTCATTATGCAACGGCTGCTTGAAATCATTGTGTGTTGAGTTATGGGTAGATAACTGGCTACTGCAGTTGACAGAATGAGAGAGAGAGAGTCTAAACCGCTGTATATTCAGATTAAATATTTGAAAGGTTGAAGAAAGATTAACCACTGTAGATTCATGAGTGCATTGTTATATATTACTAACATTTACGATGACGAAAAGGAAACCAATGTGAACTAAAAGGAAACGATGACGAAAATGAATATATATTACTACCATTTAGCATTGTTATCTTCACAAGTAAAAAAAAAAAAAAAAAAAAAAAAAAAAAAACCCCTTAGCAGCGTCCGTCATGATTCATGATTCATGAGTACACAGTGAACAGGAAAAATAAATAATAAAAGTGTCATATTTTTAACTGATGAAGACAAATATCCACGAGAAGTGTAACAAGATTGAAAAAACTAAAAGATTTTTGAAAGTTTTTAAAATGTTATTCCAAGATAGAGAATGTTGGTGCATAAAAAAGTTATGAATGAATTTTATTTTATTTTTTTTTTTATTTATTTATTTATTTTTTTTTAATTTAGAGTTTTTATATGCGTTTTTAATGCAAAAAAATAAAATAAATAAACAAATAAATAAAATAAAAAGTCTGATGCACAATTAAATTCTGATCCATATACTATAGATGCATAACCGAATTTTCGATACGCAAAAAGGAGAATTAGAAAATTTTAATGAGCAAATGTTTTTCTCACAATTTTTGTCACGTCCAATATTTTGTGGAACATTTTAGGAAATTTCTAAAAGTTTTTATTTTGTTTAGAAATTTTAATGCTTTTTATAAATATTTGTATTTTTATTTTAACCTAACCCTATAAATATTATGTATTTTATAGTGTAAACAATTGTACCGTTTCGTATAAAAAAAGTTACAGCTATTGGGGTTATTAGGTGCTCATTGGGCTAGATCCAGTGGGTTATGCGCCAACTTATCAACTATTTGAGGATTTATTTCAATTTCAAGTGTATATTTTTAACCATACCCTTTAAACATTATATAATAGAGCTGGCAATATGCGCCCAATCCCTTTGAATTGGGCTAATTTTGACCCTTTTTTTAAACTTACGGGCTGATATGGGCACTCTGTTTACTTGATGGGGGGCTATATGGGCTAAAAAGACATATATATGATTGGAAAGTGGGCGAAATGGGCGGAAGGGGATGACTGCACGTTGCAGTTTCTCTTCACTAATAAAAATAACTTTTTAATTTTAAATGTAAAATAGTTTATTTTATTTATTTATTTGAAGCTTATTTAATTAAAATACTTTCATTTGGGATTTTTTGTCAGTCATTTGGTGTGTTCTTAAAACAGCCCGTTTGGCCCGTGCCCGTTTAGCCCGTGCCCATTTAGCCCGTGCCCGTTTAGCCCGAATTTTAAATTTGCCCGTTTGGCCCGTGCCCGTTGAGCCCGTTGCCCGAGCCCGCCCGGCCCGCCCGTTTTGCCACCTTTTGGATAAAACAACTTTTGCTAACTTTACACAAAATTATTTGTATGTTTCGGAGACATACGAATGCGTGTATTATACGGTTACATTCTTTTCAACAAGAGCATTGTAAAGAGCTAAAAATTTGTCCAAATTGAAGCTATGTCAATGCAATCGAGCATCATATTTCAGACAGTAGGCATCCCAAATTAAAGTTGAAATGGGAGATGGCTTCAAGCTTTTAAACTCATAAGTTTCCTCACAAATGCAACTCCGTTCAGTCCCACGTAGGTCTGGTTTTACGTTGACCAAGGACGCAAGGATTATAACATTTGTGTCACTACTAAGCGAGTGTTGCACACTAGGGGTGCGACGGGCTAATGACCATTTTGGATTTAATTTCAAAAACTTGACTTTGGTTTAAATAAAGTGGTCACTGGTCAAATGGCCACTGATTTATAATTCATCTTACACAGGTAAATATCAATTCCCTTGTTATACTACAACAAACATGCAGGCGGGTAGTCGATACAGACATATGTGCAATAAATTACAGGGCCATGTTAAATTGATGGCATTTCCTATTCATCTGATCGTTATATGTAAGAATTTGTTAAAATGCACTCATAAATACTCCTATATGCACACAAAACAAGTACATTTCAAAATCATAGAGGTATCATGTATATAGTAGTTGGCTCCTATATACACAGTGTAACTTAATTGTAAGCTTATCATGAAGATTGAAAGAGATTTCATTCTTGCAAAACAACTAAAACTGTACAAAGTACAACTGCAAATATTCTCTTTATATACATGTATAGTAAGTTACAAAGTTAAGCATTTAATATGTCGAGCATATATGAAAAGATTTTAACTCACAAAGTAAATGGCATGAATTAATTCAATGTATAAAATGCATGCACTGCAATATCGAATGAGTTAATGTAGTTGTTGAAGGTTTGATACCCACATTTACTTGGGTTTTGTCATATATACGAGCCCCCTGCTTGCCTTAAATATTCATTTCCTAATTTAGCGTATGGGTCCTCCTCTTTATTTCTATTTCTACATGTTACTGCTTACAGAATACAGAGACGTTACATTGGCCATTTGTCATTTTCCTGTTTAAAGAAATTTACAAAGTTTTGTCCGGAGTTTATAAATTATTACACTTAACGGTATAAATGGGCGTGAAAAAGTTATGTATATGTGTAAGAAACTAAGAATAAAAATTTGCTAAAAACACACAAACTTAATTAAAAAAAAAAAAAAAAAAAAAAAAAAAAAAAAAAAAAAAAAAAAAAAAAAAAAAAAAAGATTACACATCACATTTGGGATTTGGATCACTTATTTATTTTTATTTTTTTCATTTACAATTATTTATTTTATACCAGATCATTTTGTTACACATTGTTGTGTGAAAGTTCTTTTTGTAGATTTTGTGTTGTTCTAGCATTTCTTCTAAAAATAATATATAAAATAAGGTTTTAAGAAAAGGTTAAAATGTTCTTAAAAATTAAAATTGAACATGTATTATACGGTTATATACTTGAATAGCTATGCATATATATGTTGTAACTTGTCCTTGCAATGGTAGCCTAACGGTGGGAACATGCACCAAAAGCGTATGGTGATCCCTCTTTGAGTACAATATTTCGATGATATAGTTGCATGAGTTACACACTTAAATGTGTATCTGAGAGAGTTCAAAAAGGCATATTGTATGGCAAAATCATAGCAAAACATAGATCGAGATCATATTGTTAAGTTATTCATGTTTTTGAGACTAACACTTTTTGTTATATCAAACAGAAAAGTTCGGTTGGTAGTTGGCGGAAGATTTCCGACCATCGTGTCGTCAGTTTTGGTCAAAAAACCAGTGATTTAGTTGACGATAACATGTACTCCACAATGGGCGCTTCTCTTTTAAATGTGTTATCATAATGCTTATTTACATAAATTACAGGGCCCAGTTAACTTGATGGCATTTCCTATATGCACACAAATTTCAAAATCATAGAGGTATCATGTATATAGTAGTTGGCTCCTATATATAGTGTAGCTTAATTGTAAGCTTATCATGTAAGAATATTTTTACTGAAAGAGTTTCCATTCTGGCAAAACAGCTAAAACCGTACAAACTGCAAATATTTTCTTCATATACATGCATAGTAAGTAATGCTTACAAAGTTAAACGTTTAATATGTCGAGCATATATGAAAAGATTTTAACACACAAAGTAAAGGGCATGCATTAATTCAATGTATAAAATGTATGCACTGCAATATCGAATGAGTTAATGTAGTTGTTGAAGGTTTGATATCCACATTTACATAGGTTTTGTCATATATACGAGCACCCGTGCCTTAAATATTCATTTCCTTATTTAGCGTATGGGTGGTCCTCTCTTATTTCTGTTTCTACAGATCATATGTTATTTGCTTACAGAATACAGAGACACACACTGGCCATTCGTCATTTTGCATGTTTAAAGAAATTTACAAACATATGGTTTGTCCGGACTATATAAATTATTGCACTTAGGATATCTTTGTTAAAAATAACTGTTGCTGAAACTGGAGATGAATTTGGAGATTCAGCGCTGATTCAAAAATTGTCATTTATATGAATCCAAGGCTACATTTTGAAAACTTTGAATCACCAATTTGTATAAATCAACTAGAAAACATTTTTACCAAAAAAAATTTAAAAAAGCATAAATTAAAACTTCAAATTGCGTTTTTCATGATTTCTCAATTTATAACCAAAACTAAACTTATAGCCTTTATCTCCAACACAAAAAAAATCTTACATCTTATCAGCGACTTTTCAAAAATACAAGCTTGCATTTGTCATTGGATCGAGTTACTATAACAAATTAGAGGAGAGATCATTTTACATATAAAAAAATTTTAACATATCAAAGGACAAATCTCAGCCACTCATTTTTTTGTTAAGAAAAAAGGGAGAAATTAATTAATATTTAAATTTAAAATTCAATTACGCCAATCATTTAATAATTTAAATATCTCACAAACCGTTAATCGTTAGACAAAACAAATTATACCATCACGACGAGCATTTACTTATCTTTCTATAGATGAACACTTTGATATACTTTCGACAAACTTTTTTTTTGTCTTTTTTAAGGCTTTCTTTTCAGTATTGAAATTCACATGACATATCACATGTGATTTAATACTAATATCGAAGTTCGAACAATAAACATATGTACTTAAATTAACATATGTATTTGTCTATAAAAAAAAAAGAACTTTTCCCCTTTTTGCAATGGAAAACACATATTCACGACTTTCCAACCATATATCACACATTGTATTATGTAGCATTTTATTTATGAAACTTCTATAATCACATGTGGTAAAAATCACATGTGTTTGAGATCACGTGTGGTAAAAATAACACGTGATTTTATTTGTTTTATCCAACTTTGACGAATTAACTACACTAATCTACAATTCAAAATATAATGTGCTATATATGGTTTGAAAGCTATGAATGTCTAGTTTCCAAAAAAAAATAAAAAATAAAAAAATGAAACTTTTAAAATATGTAAAAAAAAAGGGTCAAACTTTTAAAATATGTAAAAAAAAGTTGTGTCTATTTTATTAAATGTTTAGATATTCAAATATTCAAATTAGTGTTTAATCACATTTGATTTCTCTTGCAGGTTTCAACAACGAAAAAAAGAAGAAAAAACAAAAAAAAAAAAAAAAAAAAAAAAAAAAAAGGTTTCTCGAAAGTATATCAAAGTAACAGTCTATTGAAAGATAATTAAATGTTCGTTGCGATTGTGTAATTTTTTCATTTAATGATTAACGATTTAAAAGATATTAATTTTTGAAAAAAAATTAATATTCGAATATTCAAATTAGTGTTTAATCACATTTGATTTCTCTTGCAGGTTCCAACAACGAAAAAAAGAAGAAAAAACTACAAAAAAAAAAAAAAAAAAAAAAAAAAAAAAAAAAAAAAAAAAAAAAAAAAAAAAAAAAAAAAAAAAAACTCGAAAGTATATCAAAGTAACAGTCTATTGAAAGATAATTAAATGTTCGTTGCGATTGTGTAATTTTTTTCGTTTAATGATTAACGATTCAAAAGATATTAATTTTTGGAAAAAAAAAATTAATATAAAAGTGAAAGTAAAAGTGAAACCCTTTAACAAAAAAAGAAAAAAGTGAAAGTGAGGGGGTTCTTGGTTGGGGGTATTAGGGGGAGGGGGTAGGGAATGGGAAAGAGAATGAATAAACATGTCTGATTAAGAGTAAGAAATGCAATCATTGCTTAGTAGTTATTATGGGGCATTACTCAGTAAATTGGAAGGAAAGGTGATGATTACCCACCACCACCACCACAACCTCCATCACCAGCAGCTACCATTACCACTACTAGTAGCCACCACCACAAACACCACCACCCCCCGCCACCACCAGCCATCACCACCATCACCAATAGCAGCAGCCACCACCACCAGCAGCAACCACCACCACCACCACCAGCAGCAACAGCCACCACCACCACCAGCAGCCACCACCACCACTACTTTGGAGGTTAATGTGTTTTTCTTAAAACAAGCACTATCAAAGATAATGATAATCTCCATCTCATTCATTTATATTCCATTGTATTCCTTTTACCTTTGCTATTTTCATTCCTCTATTTGAACCAAGCGCACCCTGAGTTTGTTATATAATATAAAAATGAGTGAGTAAGATGATCTTTTATTTTGCAAAAAACTTTTGATATGTAAATGATATTAATTCTAACACAATAAAAGATATTAGTTCGTGTTTTTCTTCGCGATTCAAGCAAATTTGTAAATTAAATAATATTTGTCATACTCTAAAAAGGTAAAAATAAGTCTTCACTGATAAACTTGTACTGTATAATATATATTGTGTCAAATTTATTACTTTTGTTAGGAACAAGTTTATACTCTACTTCCTGCAGTGAATTATATGATGAAAAAAACGCCTAAAATTTATGAATAATTCATCTGTCTACCTTTCTCCACTCTTAAATTTAATGGAATACCATATGTCAGTATATTATTGAAAGACATATTTTTTGATGTTTGAGGTCCACTCGCCGAACTGTCTTTCCTTTCATTGCCAGGTTCATTATTGTTCTGTAATTAAATTGCATCTGCTTCATTCAAAACAATTATATTTGTCTTTACCTGTCGGCATTTCCAGCAATGCTATACTATTTTTACATTTTATTTTGATGAATCTTCTTGTAAATAAACTACATGCTTGTCGTTTACTAACTATATATTCCTCATCAAATATGTTTTAAATGATTAGTTGTCATTTTATATGCTTAATGATAAAGTATGATATTCTAAGAGCATCGGGTGCCTTGCCTTCCTCCCCCACGATATTCCTCAAAAAGCTGCGTTAACACCCACGTTAAGGTACCGTGTACCTGCGTTAACGCGCCAGGTTATTACAATAACGTTGTGTTATGTGGTAAAAGTCAAATCGAAAGTTTCAAAAACACCCCTTCAACGTCTATATAGCCGTTGTGTTTAAAAAAAAAATCATTTCACCCCCTATAACGGATACTTTTGTTACCGTTNAAAAAAAAAAAAAAAAAAAAAAAAAGTCCGACGGCAACAACAACAACTCGTTTAGGAACCTTCTTGATGGGTGGAATAACACATATGCGGGTTCCTCGTCTACTCCAACTTGGAATAACCCCAACGTGGGTTCCTCGTCAAATTCGAATTGGGATAACCCAAACATATTCGGTATGTCGAGCCAAGAACTATTCCAACAACATCAAGAGTTACAAAATTGGCAACAATCCCAACAAAACACCCTGAACACCGACTTCTCAAATCTTCAATTCACCCAACCAACACAACAATCACAACATTCACACACAGAAACACATGAAGTTCCAGATTCACCTACGTCTCCAGCCAAACCTAAAAGTCGGGGTAAACGCAAGGCAAAAAAATCCAAAGACCCCGAACCTAACCAAGCCCAAGAAGAGGGAGAACATAACGTCCATACAAAGTGGACTGCAAGTGAGGAAAAATTGTTTGCCGAATGTTGGATAGCCGCTTCTGAGGATGAGCGTGTCGGTCGTTCCGAAGCTCGCGACACGTTTTGGCAACGTGTGCAACGTGAGTTCAACCGATTGAATTCTATGAACCGCAACAAGGATATGCTTCAAAGCAAATGGAAAATGTTGAACCATGCTTGTAATAAGTTCAACGCTATTTTCAAACAGGCGGAATGTGATATTAAAAGTAGGGAAAGTCCGATGGATGTCCTCAAACAAGCGAAACATATTTAACGTGAGCAGAATAGGAACATACCGTTTAACAACGAGGAAGCTTGGGATGTTTTGCGTAAACATCGCAAATGGGACGCGCCAGATCCAATTAATTTAACCGGCGATGTCCCAAGCCAAACAAACAAAGCTTTGTTTGGTCAAGATGTTGAGCCACGCCCCATGGGAAAAAAGAGGGCTTCAAAGAAACAAAAATCCGAGACTACGACAAGCACCGGGGGCACGACAAGCACCGGAGGATCCTTTACGTCGTTCCAATTCGGGGAGGCTATGCACCAAGAGTTTCGGGCAAAACGCGAATCGGCGGCGAAGGCGTATGAGGCGGCCGCCAAGCGAGATCAGGTGGCCGCAGAAAAAGAAGAAATGCTAATTAGACACAAGGAGTTTGAATTTTTGCTCCTCGACACTGCCGGAAAAGATCCAACCTATGTGGCGGTGGTCAATATGGAAAAAGATCGAATCATCGCCAAATATAAATTGCCCCCTCGTCAGCAGTAGATTTATTTTTATTTCGTTATTCTGTTATGTTTTTTTTTTTTTTTTTTTTGTGGTATTTTTTTTATTCCGTATTGTAAAATATATGTGTTTTAATAATGAATGTTATGTTTTTTAATAAATGTAGTATTTGTTTTAGTTTAGGGGTTGAATTTGAAAATATTTAAATAAAAGTTGAGTTATTGTGAGTTAAAAGTAAGTTAAGGTAAGGGGTGTTTTTTGATGAGTTATTGTGAAAAAATTAAAGCTGATGTGGCGCTGAGTTATTGAATAACTCAAAGCAAGGTACCCATTGCTCTAAGCTGAAATATGATATAATAAAGGATGATTTCATTACCACTATAATTAACCAATCATCATTTTTAAATTACCACTTCCAGTCTTTAGTACGGATAACCTCCAACCAAACATGCTTTTTTTTGGAAAAAAGACGATCTTTGTTACTATGCGGTACATATATTCAAGCCTGTTTTGAGTATAAAGAGTTACAAGGTTTTTAACCACTCTATCCCACGATAATAAAAATCTATAGACAAAGTTGAAGAGCGTTTACCAAATTTTATAACTGAAGTTATAGAAATGTCAATGGAGACGTACGATTAAAAATCAACAGATGGCAATGTGTACCAAAGTCTAAAACCGTCAATTTACACATTGGTGACATTATTAGTTCCAATAGATTAGAAGCTGTCCGGTTGACGCGAGAGTACATTTCTTTTGTTCTTGTAAGCATTGATTCAGTTCTTATGCTATGGAAAGGTAAGGCTAACTGGGAGGGTCTTCGATTCTCTTTTAGTCTACTGGCTATATATGCGGAGAGTATGCAAACTAATTCATGTTTGTGAGAAAAAAAATAATAAGAATAATAAATAAAAAAAATAAAAAAAATTGTATCATTTGATATGAGTTATATTACTCACATGATCAAATGATAAGTTTTGTTGGATTGGTATATTTAAAGTTAATATTTGAGGGTAAGACAAAACCTATTGATGGCTTTGTTCATTAGTACGGAGAATTGTAATCAATATTGAATGAAGTGTAAGTAGACCGAAAAAGCTTAAACTAGCTAGCTAGCCCAATAAGCTCCAATTAGCGGAGCTGAGGATTGGTGGGATGCCGTAACTTCAAGAGATAAAAGGCTGAGGTGATCGGATAATTTTCTTTTGAACGGCAAAAATTATTAGAGAAAAGGCCCTAGCAAGATGCTAGAGCAAATAAAGATCATATTACAATTCTAAGGAACATGCTGTTTTGGATCATATATATAGATCTGTTTTAACCAATTGAGATTAAATTCTTTACTCCTATGAGAGATCCGCAAGTGTGATAAAATCTTGACTTCATCCACGAAGTTGTTTCATGTCCATGAAATCAGGTGAGTAAGGCTGTTTGGATAGTTATTGAATCCCCACCCACTGTTGATCATGGACCAAAGCTTTTATGCTACAAAGTAATCAATCAATAGATGTTTGGGCAGTCTCTATCAAGGTTATAAATAGCGCGAGGCGTGGTATGAGGAAGCCTCAAGCTTTTGCGGTCAAGGCGAAGCTTTTGCGTTTTTAAGGCGTGGCATAAGGCGGCACAAAATATTTATATATTTATATCATATTTCATATATATCGAGTTTACAAAAAGCGTTATACATAATGAATAAGGTTAAGAAACTATCATTACATGTAATATTCTTCATTTTCTAAAAAAAAAAAAAAGAAATTAGAGTTAAATAAAAAAAAACTTGTAACTTGTAACGCCATACGCAAAGGCACGCCTTTTTACGCCTTACTTCAAGCCACGCCTAGAACCAACGCCAAGGTCCATTTCGTAACGTCGAGCCTACGCCTCGCGCCTTGGCGGTGCCAAGGCGCACCTTTTAGAACACTGGCCTCTATATCGTTGTCACAAACGGGGCATTAGACTGAGTCAAGATCAATTCCATTGTTGTCAAGGTTAAAGCGGGTAGGGAGACGGTTGCTGGTGATTCACCATTAGTTGATGTTACCTGAATAGGGATAAATTTGTTTCATCTTACGAGGTCTTTGTTAGATTTTAGTAAAAAGCATCCAATAAGGCATCCAAAGAAAGAGATAAAAGCAAAGATCTAAGCAACATTCCTGTGTGAATCAATTAGGGTGAAATCACTGGTTAAGGTGAGTCAAGTTGAGCCAATCGACACCCTAAAACTTTTTTAATCGATCTTCAATCTCTCCCACTACAAGTCTGATTTAATCTTGATTATATTTTAGGTATGATCTAGCTTAACTCTTTTCTTGTCTTTGGTCTGATTTGTGATCGGTTTTTATTTTTTAGGGTTTTTTTATTCGCTAGTTAGGGTTTTTATTAAGTCGATTTGATCTGCTCTTAAATCCCGTCCTTATATCAAACGATTACATTGAATTCATCACTAATCTGCTGGTTCATGGGATAATCTTTGTGCTTAATCATTTTAAACCCTAGTTTTTAAACTAGGGTTTTCTAGCTTTGGACGTGAAGAGCTGCTGGTTACTTTCTTCTTGTTTTTATGTTCGATTGTATTGCTTTGGGTATTCTGATTTGTTGATGAGGTTGGGAGAGGAGAATATACATATGCCACCTCCTGTGGTTAATGGTACGACTGATGTAATTATTGATAACAATGTATCTGCTGGTGGGCATGTGGAGCCGGTTTCATGTGCCTCACCTGCTACTGATGCGAATGTGATTGAACCAGGTCTTCAATCTGGTAACGTGTTGAATGAATCTCAAGTGGAGAAGGAGTCTACTAATGTGCATGTGGTTGCTCCTAATGTTGAACAGTTATTGCTTAGTGCGCGTAAGAATTTTGATGCTACTATGAATCAAGTTCAACGTGAGATTGCTGCTAATAAGGGTATTCATACAGATTCAAACACTACAGGTGGTTTGGATCAGCCTATAAATACGAATGGTACGGGAGTGAAGTCGGTCTCTTATGCGGGTGCTACTTCTAGCGATCCTAAGAAATATGTGTCCAATTTTCGTAGGTTGGAATGTAGCAACAAGAAGGCTGAAGTTGATCTTTGTGTCCCGATGAAAGTAGTGGAAGAGGTGAATCTTAGATTTGAGAATACTCTTTATGGGTATTTCCTTGGTCAACGCCTTGCTTTTCCTGTTGTCGATTACTATGTACGCAATGCGTGGGCTAAGTATGGTTTACAAAAGGTGATGATGAATGCAAAGGGGTTCTTTTTCTTTAAGTTCAATTCGATGAAAGGTGTTGATGATGTTCTTGGAAACGGTCCTTGGTTGATTAGAAATGTACCTATTATTCTTAAACCATGGACCTTGAACACCAACTTATTGAAAGAGGATTTGACTAACATCCCGGTGTGGGTTAAATTCCATGATGTTCCTCTTGCTATGTTCTTTGATGATGGTCTTAGTCTTCTTGCTACATTGATTGGTACGCCTAAAAGGTTAGATGCTTATACTAGCCAAATGTGCAAGGAATCATGGGACCGTAGTAGTTTTGCTAGGTGCATGATTGAAGTGAAGTCGGATGAGCTGCTTAGGGATAGCATCACTGTGGAGATACCTTTACTTGATGGTACGGGTTCGACTA
The DNA here is from genome assembly GCA_014162995.1 of Artemisia annua. Lineage (NCBI taxonomy): Eukaryota > Viridiplantae > Streptophyta > Magnoliopsida > Asterales > Asteraceae > Artemisia > Artemisia annua. Next base: position 66,033 of record LBNU01015561.1, read on the forward strand.
TTGAGAAGGTTCGGGTTGAATACGAGTGGAAACCGCCACGTTGTGATACATGTAAGATCTTTGGTCATACTTTGGTTGCTTGTCCTAAAGTTGTTTTACCTGCTGTTCAGCCGACTAAGACTGTTAATGATGGTTTCAAGACTGTCAATAACAAGAAGAAGGGAAAGCAAGGTGGTTCAACAAATCCGGGTCAAGGAAGGTTTACTAAACTTGTTGTGGATAAACATTTTTAATATCAACCCCAAAAGACTCCTCCTGAACCCAAGAAAGCGGATGGTACAAAGAGGAAGGCTGCTGTTGTGGCTAGTACGAGTGGTGCGCCGATTGTTACATCAAACCAATTTGATGGCCTCCATATGGATGATACTGATGACTTTGGTATTCCTACCAATGAAGTGACTAAGGATGTGTATTCTGGTAGTACAAAGGAAGCTAAGGAGGATGGGTCTCGGATGACTAGTAATGCATCGCATGAACCGCTTGAATCAATGGGTGCTAATGAGGTTGGTCCTACTCCTATTGTTGATAAAATTGGGAAGCTTGAAAAGCTTCTTTTTGATGGGAAAACTACTCTCGTTGATGATGATGGTCATCCTATTAAAAAAGTTGATTTTCCGGCTCCGTCTTCTTCTTCTACGAAAAGGGGTAACCCATTCTCTAAGGTAGGAGACATTGTTGTTTCTGATAGTGATGATGAGGAAGTTGTGAACGTTTTTGATGAGATAAGGAACCTTTTTGGTGGTGGTCATGATCGTGAAGATGATTATGATGACTATGATTATTATAACTATGCGGATCAGTTCTACGATCTTCCGGGGGATTTCAAGATCTAAGGCATTCGTAGGAAGTAATTTTGTTTCATAGGAGTCTAATCTTATCATTTGAGTAATGGTTTATGTTCTTGTGTAGAGAATAGGAAGTACCTTGTTATGTAAGCTTTACCGCCTATGTAACGGGCTGAGATATGGGATTAACCCATATCCTTTTTACTTAAACGTGTCTTTTTGAAGTAATATATTTACCAGGTCTTTTGACCTTTTACAAAAAAAAAAAAAAAAAAAAAAAAAAAAAAAAAAAAAAAAGGGTTGAGCCAATCGGATATATATACACTATTCTTTTCTTCGAATATGGAAAGTTAACATTTTCCTCTAAAAGCTCATCATAAATAAAGATTCACATTTATTTGAGAAATCTAGTTTAACATAGGTATATACTTTGATATATATAGAACTTTAAGAGCTATATGGAAAACCAAAGGGACTTTGGCCTATCAGTACCCCGTGAGTAAGTTAAAGCCTCAGGCAAGATGCAGCGGGTTCAAATCCTGTCATGGACAATTATGTGAGATTGATATCTTTGTGTAAGATTGTATATACGTATATAAATGCCTTTCTAAAAAAAAGTAACATATGAAAAAATAAAGAAGCGAATGTATTGTTCCTATGACCAAAAACCTAATAATCGATGCGCATCATGGATTTTAACTTGGCTCAAGTGGTTGCGTTGGTGCGTGTCAAGTCATTCCCTGGGATATATGGTATTGATTGTTGATCGAGAAGAGATCTAGTGAGAAAAGAAAATCTAATAAGAAGAATGAGAAATAATTTTAGCAAAACATTTCAAATTAATAAGACTAAATTCATATTTTTTATTGTTGGTGCATCTAAAATGTGCGGTTATTGTTACTTTTCATTCTTTTCATTTTACTTTTATTTCTCATTTTATCCTTACGCGTTGATTATTAACATATTCATCTTGGTAGATCACTACAAATATATTTGCATCTATCTTTTCAACATTAGTCGAAATTTCAATGAAGATTCTTTTTTAATTCGTCCATAAAATTCAAAACGTGCATTTGAGACCCACCTCATCTATTGTAACCAACTTGTCGAATAGTCAATCAAGAGAACCACATATCTTTGAAGTTATTAATTACCCTTTATGTAGCTAATGCACTTCATGGCCCCCTAAATTTAGACTTACCAACAAAAAAGACATGGTATATAGTCTATTCAACCCAATCACACTTTATCAAAAGCTAAATGATCACGAGGGAAGGCGATAATAACACCATCGTATAGGTTTCATATTACACCAAGTGGCTTAAAGCTAGGTGCTACCTAGTATATATGTCCATGGATTTTGTTTTGTGTTTAGTGGTTTCGTACAAGACAGGCTGTTTTCTTTGATCTTTCTGCTTTCATTATATTTGGAATCTTATTGTGTGTCAATTCATATATATCAACTTGGTTCATATATGGTGTGGAAAATTGACCCACACTACCTTTATTATTATCATGCTAGGCCCCATCTAGCTAGGGCTTTTCTATGCATGAAACCAGATAACTACGTATATTTTAGTTTGATTGATAAAGATCGATTTGAATGTGTAAAAGTTAGCATTAAGCATCTGTAGTATGTGACCTTAATTAAATCATTTTTCGTACCTTTGAAATCAGCGTACGTAACTTGACTAGTCTTGTATATCTTAAAAACATTTTTTTAAGTTCCTTTCACAATATTCTCACATATTGTTAAGGTACATAATGAAGTTGTCCTACTTTATCACTTTCGAACCCATGCTTCTCGTTAAGTAGTCACAAAATTTGAAGATAAATCATTCCGCAGATAGCTTTATTGGATAAACTTGAAGCTTAAACGGCCTTAAAAAGCAAAAAACCAAAGGGTAAAACTAGAGATATTCATCATGTTGTCCGGGTTATTTTGAAGATTATGAATTTGACTTTTAAAATCCAGGTTTCCGTAGAATTCACTCTAATATATAATTTGAGTTACAAATATATGTGTGTATTATGTATATCTTTTCTATGGTTGAACTTTCTTTTATTGACATACTTTCATAATAAAACAAGCGAGTAACTAAAATACAACAATAAAAGTGATACCACTCCTTGGAAGCTAGCATGTAGTCATGTAGATTAACTCCATTGCACTTAACTAGAACAGTACCCGCGTAATACGGCGGCGGGTATCCTGTGATTATATTTTGCGGTCGGTTACATGTCTAATTGTCTTCATGCTTTATAAGTAGAGATTTTCTGTTTTTCCTTTTTTATTTTTTGTTTTCAGTTTTCTGTTTTCAGTTTTTCGGGTTTTCAAGTTATCAAGTTTTCAGTTTTTCAGTTTTTCAGTTTTCAATTTTCATTTTTTCTGTTTTTCTAGTTTTCAGGTTTTCAGTTTCCAGTTTTTTAGTTTTCCAGTTTTCTAGTTTTCAGTTTTTCAGTTTTCATTATTTCAGTTTTCCAGTTTTTCAGTTTTCAATTTTTCTGTTTTCAGTTTTCTGTTTTCTTCAATTAATGTTTGAAATCATTCTTTTTTTTTGGGTAAAGGGTCTTTCTTCAATTAATGTTTGAAATCATTCTTCAATCAATATTTGAAATCTTTCCATAATAAGAAATAAAAAGTTTGAATTTTAAGCATTTCTAATTATAGAATATTATCAAATGCATTATAATGTAGTATAGATACCGCCAATGTTCGTCTTCTAGGATTTAATATAATTACTCCAGTACTTTATCGTATTGATAAAGAACAATTGTTTTCATCAGGTATCTAATGTTTTTGGGTTCTTTCTCTTTTTTGTTCGAAGTTAAACTCACACCAATAAGGTTAAAAGTCAGCCTTTGAAATTTGTGGAACGATTTTTTAATTCTTGATATGATACACATACATATTATTGTTGTAAAATGCGACACTTTGATTTGATTTTTTTTAGAACAACCTCTATTTTAACGGGATTACGTTTATTAAAAAGACGCCAACAAGCCAAAATAGGATCGCATATCTAGTAAAGCCATAAGAGCATTCATGGTGCTAGCTAAATGCGACCACTGCCAACCATCATTGCCACTTCATGGCCACACTATCAAAATATCTCTCACCCGTTTCTTTTACCTCTGTTAAGTTAGTCACTACACACTATTTTATTAAATAGTATAAAAATAAAAAAATAAAACAAAATAACAAAGCAATCACCACCACGACCACCGTGCTCCCTACCATGATCAAGCAACTTTTTCTCGGCTTCATCATGAGCTTCAGTGGTGACCACTAGCTACATCACCACCACCTTGATTGTGCTTAATACCATTGCTGATACTTAAAAGCTACGGAGTTGAAATTTTAAGCCCATGACTAACACAATATATGTTCTCAAGAAGAAAAAGAAAGTAAAATAAAGTAAAGTAAAGTTAAAAATTTTTTAAAAAAAAGGGGGGGGGGGGCGAAGAAAATTTGTCTTTCATTCACCCTAAAAGTGAGTTGATAGTTTTGAAATCAAAATTCTCTCACTTTTATTTATTTACTTTCATTTTTATTACCTGATGCGTAGGGATTGCTTACGCACTTTGTTTTACCTCTCAAGGGATCTCAAGAGGCTTACAATCCCCACCAGGCAGTGTACCTGACCGATGTAGTATAGTGTAGTGGCAAGTACCGGGGGATTGATCGTTCTCTCACAGGGAATAGTGTTCGTTAGGTTAAAGACTACTCTAATTAAGGTCTAAGGGTGGAGGATGATTATTTTTGTATTTTTATGTTTTTATGAAAGCAGTAAATTCTCGGTTTTTGAAGGAGTGGGCGGAATTAGTTGCTAGTCAACTAACCCAAGTTATCTACTTATGCAATTAATTTAAAGTTTTGAGAAAACAATGGTGGGAAAGTAGTGTTTACTTAGATTTCATTACTCCCTAACTATCTTTTACCATGTAATTAGTATGTTGAGTTTGCGTGGATGACGGGTGTATTCCTAACAAGTCGTAGGGAGTGCGTTCAATTCCCTAACTCTATAAGCTCCTACCTCACTCTATGACGATACGTCAAGTATCCTATCATAAGCTCACCGATAGCAACCTACGCATGAAATACTACCTTAAAATCGATTAACGCACATACGATTCACGTTTCCTAAGACGTTCAAGCTTGTTACCATAAAGGAAGTTAACCAGTTTTCTTAAGTCTAACGTAGATGAAACATTCACCCAAATCACAATCACAACATACACATTACATGATAATTAATAGTTAGGTTTCATTAGATCTAAGCAAACACAAGATAATTTAGCCTAGCAGGTTGAAGGAAAGAAAAGCACAAACATAAATCATACAATACATAGACATATTGTATGGATTAAATGAAGACTTATCTTAGATTAAACATGCAAGTTAGAGGGGTAAAAGTACCCTCTAAGGTCTGTAATACACGAGCTAGGGTTTTAACCCTTAAGTTCTCCACCAAGTTCCTCTCTAAAACAATAAAATTCGTCCTATATATATAGAAAATACGGGCTGACGGCGTCAGCCCAAGGTGTGACGCCGTCACGTCGACGATTAGGGTTTTGTGATGGCCTTCTTGACGTCGTCACGCCGCCTTGTTCCAGATCTGACGGCCTTTCTTGACGTCGTCACCAGACTAGGCCAAAAACTCTCTGGCCCGTCATGAGTAACTTCCAATTTCTTCACTTCATTTGTTCCTGACGTCGTCACGTTGAAGCGTGTGACGCCGTCACCTTCTGTGCACTTTAGGGTCTTTTGAGATTTTATTGTTTTCCGCACTTTTTCACTTCGAAAACGCCCGAAAATGCTTCTTTTGTGATTTTCTCCTCAAAAGTACCTAAAATGAGAAAAGAAACGACTTTGGGTGAAATCCGATCAAATAATATACGAATTAGGACTCAAACTGACCCCTAAAAACGTAACATTTTTCGTCTCATCAAATACCCTTACACTTGAGATTTGCTTGTCCTCAAGCAAATGCGTTTTTATTCTAATTAAAATACAAGTTAGAGGTCATTTAATGCGAACATAAAAGTAATTACAATAGTTAGTCGTTCCACTTTACTCAAAATAAGCACGGAGAAAATATACTAGCACCTCTCATGTAGTGTTTGGATACTCACATCTCTCGGTTGATAATATGTAAAGGAAATGGATAATATCACTCACTACCTGACATAGCAAATAGATTACCATAGGCTTGAGAGAGGATCGAAACCTTCTCCACTTAGGCGTAAGCACCTAGGATAACTGTAAAACCTAAAATTTTTCAAATGTGTAAAATTACCAAAATGCCCTTATAACTTAAAACTTCAATAAACACTTAAATAAAACACCAAATAAATCCCAAACACTTGAAAATGAGTAAAATATGATCATTATCATTTTTGTATGAACATTTGCAATATTTTGACTTTCAAAAAAATATGTGACATGTTTAATTAATAATTATAAGCCCAAAATGAATTAAAATTTGTACATGACTTTATTAAAGGATAAACATTACACAATTATGGAAAATATTGAAATTTATGATTTAGTCTTTCCTTAACCTTTGAAGCTCGGCCAAAATCACACCAAATCACCCCTATAATTATCCTAATTTATCTCATAATTTATCATATCAAAATAAAACCCTAAAACACCACAAAAACCAAACCGGCGGCACAACAATTTTTGGAGGCTTCTTGTTATTTTTCCTTGACGTGCTATAAACCAGAGACAACCATGTCACCATTCGGCTAGACAGGATTTCTCGCTAACCAGAGTGTACCCCATGCTAGTTACATATTTACCTAGTTTTTAGTTCCCTCTAGTTAAATAGGTGTTACCTACAATATAACCTTTAATTATCCAATTAGACATGATATCGCATAATTGTTATGAGCGAGTAGAGTTTATTGTAGAATAAATCAAACAAACTTCACCTACCATTAAGTCATCAAGTATAAAACAAAATTCTCACCATTATATATAAAATCACTGCTCACACCGTATTTAAATTGTAATATAAGCGTCCGCAAAATACAAGTATTGTTAATAATAAATTAGGTCCAAATTATATCGACATCTAAATTCACTTAAAAATAACCAGTACCTTAACAAACTTGCTCATATTACACCTAAAAACACACATTTAGACTTCACATCCACACATCATTTAATACTTTCGCAATTATATACATTATGTACGATCA
>LBNU01015564.1:10948-25395 GCA_014162995.1 Artemisia annua
TTACGTTTTCATCAGTTTTTTTTACGTTTTCGTCATTTTTTTTACGTTTTTGCCCGTTTTTTTTACGTTTTCGTCCGTTTTTTTACGTTTTCGCCATTTTTTACGTTTTCGTCCGTTTTTTTACCTTTTGGTCTGTTTTTTTTACGTTTTCGCCATTTTTTTACGTTTTCGTCTATTTTTATACGTTTTCGTCCGTTTTTTTACGTGTTCGCTTTTTTTTACGCTTTCGCCCGTTTTTTTTACGTTTTCGTCTATTTTTTTTTAATGAGTCTTTTAAGCACTAAAAAGTTAAGGGTAGTTTGGTATTTTCAACTCCACTCCTACAATCTCTCTTCTCCATTCTTTGGCTTTAATTTCTATGATAATTATATATATTTTCTATGATTCACCCCACATCATTCTTTCTCCATTTAACATATTCTTACATCCTCTTTACATATAGTATAAATATAGATTATGAGGAAACTTTAAAATCTAAATATATATAACTGTTAAGACTGTTTGAAAATGAATTATAAAAAAAGCCTAAAATTTTTAGCTATTTTTTTATTATTATTTTTTAAATTGTTATATAGTTTTGAATGGTTTTGTTAGTCAAATGGAATGACCAATTCTTTTTAAGTATAGTTTCTAAAAGTAAATTTTGTTTGAATATAATCAAAATGATTCAACAAACATTTGCTAAAAGTAAAATAAAATGGATATAGAAAACAATGAAACTTAGAAACTCAATTCTCACCGTTCATCTATTGGCTACTTAAGTTATACTGATACGCAAGAAGTATAATAGTGGGGTCGTAAATGAATCGGAAAAATATGAACGACCCTTGTTCATGTTCATTCGTTTAACTTTAGCCAATAAATGAATGGACACGGACACGAAAAATAGACAAGATTTACCGTTCATGTTCGTTTATTAAGAAGTGGGGTTGTTCATATTCGTTTGTATTTGTTCATTCAGACTTTTAATGAACATAAACGAAAGAATATAATTGAATGTAAAACAAACAATAAACTATTTAGATAATACATATAAATTCGTATCTTAAAAATAATTTTCACTTTTTTTTAACTTTATTAACATGAAAGTTTTTAAATAATCCTCATTTTCTTAAAGTTGTTTTCTTCTAATTTTGACACATAACATTTGGGGCATTTTGAAAAAAATCGAGAAAACACACGACCGAATTTTTAGGTATTGACTTTTCAATTGGCGACCAGTAAGGCTTGATTTTGTAATTGTGCTCTTTTAGTGGGGTTTTGCACTACAAGACCATTGTACTATTTCAAAATATTCATTTAAGTCACTATACGATTTTTTTTCTCTATTCACATTAGTATACTTCCAAAATTATTGAGTCACTCTGTTTTACAATTTTTAGTTCCAACTTGTTGACGTGGCACATTAGTGGGGTTGTGTCATCCCAAGTGCTACTATCTTTTCTCTCATCCATGAATCATCACCATAAATCAACCTATCACCTTTGTTATTCCGGCCAATGATTCCGCCACCGGGTTGTGAACGGGTCGAGCTGGAATCAAATGTGATCATATGTTGATCTGCATTTATATATTTTTTAATCTGCATATACCAAATAATAGAAATGTGATCATATGGTAAATTACTCATCTTGCAGTATCCAACACCAAGAACCTCAAAAACGGCCTGCGGAACGACTGAGAAAACCGAAAAGTGAGTTGTTGACTTGTTGCTGTTTCAGAGGGTGTGCAGAGAGGATGATGAGCTTGTAATATTGAAAAGTATGATTGATTTTTAGGAGTGATATGGGTGATTACGAGTTTGTTAAGAAGTCTTTACGTGTCAAGTTTAGTAGAGCGCGATTGGTCGATTTAGTTTCGGCCCCCCTTATTTCTAATTCCTGGCTCCGTCCTTGGATGGTTAGGTTTCAAGAAGTAACATTCCATGGCCTGGCTCAGCTGGACAGTTAGGTTTCAAGAAAATGATCTTTCCAGAGAAAAAAACAGAACGAAATACCCAACTTAATAACAAGTTTCCAATTTTTTAAATGCAGCAACCAAATACCCAACTTGTTCACCAGAAGAAATAGAACCAAACACCGAAACCGAAACTAGATACCCATAGATGTAGTTAGTGAAGCAAAATCACAAAGTTCCAATCCTAAAACCTTTCTTGTACTTTGTTTTGTTTTAAGGAGCCGAAAGAATGGCATAAACAGACACACCATTACAACAAGAAAAGTCAAGGCGAACTGTTAAGCATTCAAATCTTTCAACAAAACATATCTTGTGAAACTGTTCAAGCATTCAAATCTTTCAACAAAACATATCTTGTGAAACTGGCTATGATCTTTGACTGCAATATACATCAAGACAACAAAACATATCTTCTAAAGCTACGACTGATGGTGACAAGATTATTAACTTTGGGTTGATTTTTTCCTTGACAACACCCTCAAGAACACCATTAGCAAACACATGCTCCAATGTTGAAGGGTCAACATGGCTCCTAACTGTGGGTATGAACCTTTTTCTCCGCAGTGTGTGTTACTCCTTGGATTGTGATGGTCCCATGAGAATGAATATCACACGAAAGCCGAAAAAATTCTAGAATTGAACATATATAAGCCAATTGATATATGTATATATATTGAACTTCGGGTTCGTAGAACATGATGCAAGTCTCAGTTCTGAATATTTGTCGTAAAAGGAGTGGCTGATTATGAGTATAATTTCTACTGTCTAAATACACTATTGTGCGAGTTTATATATGATAATCCATCATTTGTTGTATGAAAGGTGCTCCAAAGTCCAAACAATACTTCATAACAACTAAAATAATTATTAAAAAANAAAATATTTTATGCGTAATATCATAAACCATGTACCTGAGTTCACTCAAGAAACGGAAATATGCAATCCTCCGTGACCTGCTCACTATCAGAGGAGCCACGATGACCCAAAAACCAACAATGAATCCAGACACGACGCTAACAATCAAGCCCCAATCAACTCCATGTGACCCATCGTCTTCTTCATTATCTGTATCAGGTGCTTCAACTCTTGGACAACGCTTGGTGAGGGGATCCCCACAAAGTTTGTTCCCTAAAAAGGATGACTCGTTTAAGCTCTGAAGTTGAGTACTTGATGGGATTTTTCCAGTCAAATTGTTGTAAGATACGTTGAAGCTACTCAGCGAGTTCATGCTTGACAAGCTCATTGGAAGTTCCCCTGAAAGCTTGTTCAGTGACAAATCAAAAGATTCAATTTCTTTCAAGTCTCCAATCTTCTCCGGGATCCTTCCGATCAAATGATTCCTTGATAAATTCAACGATTTTAACTTGATGAGGGTTGTTAGCTCACTTGGAATGTGGCCAACAAGTTTGTTATTCGAAAGGTCTAACAACCTCATGAGTTTAAGAATACTGTTGTAAATGTACTCGTGTCCCTTCATCACCAATGGAACGCTAAATAAAACTGCTTCGTGAACTGAAGGAATGCTAAATAGATCATCTGAGACAGTTTCTTTCCCAGAAAGAACGCTAAAGTTGTTGAAACAAATTGGAATATCGCCCGTCAGCTTGTTATTGGAAAGATCCAATATTTGAATATATGTTAGATAACAAACCTCGTGAGGAATCTTTCCAGAAAACTTGTTGGATCTAAGGTTGAGAAGTCCCAAAGAAGAAAGTTTTGTCCCAACCCAAGATGGAATGCTTCCATCGAGTTCATTTCCACTTAGTTCAAGGATCTTTAAGTCGGTCAGGCTCATTAGAGAAGCAGGTAATTTCCCTTCTAGCCTGTTCCCACGCATGATCAATGATTTTATGTTACGTGCATGACCCAATGTTCTAGGAATCCCACCGGAAAAATTATTATTTTCCAAGTTTAAGTATGACAAACTCTGCCACTCTTCCCAGCACTCAGGAATGACACCCGACAAAATGTTATTTCCTAAATTAAGCATACTAGTCATTTTCACACCATCCGAACACATTAAATGATGTAAGGATCCCACAAATAAATTATTTGATAGGTTCAAACTTGATGGAAATGAACCATTTGAGATATCAGGTAATTTCCCCTCAAACCTGTTAGAGCTTAAGTCGAGGAACGAAGGTACAGGGATACCCGACAGATTTAACGTACCTTGCATCTGATTTTTTGACATATCTAAAGTTAATAGATTGGGGAATGATCTCCAAAATGACTCAGGTATTGGTGAAGAAATGTTTGTGTTGCTTATTTCCAAACGTTCTAAATCCCTCTGTGATTGAAGCCATGATGGAAATTGAGGTCCTAAACTCCAAGAGTTCAAAACTAATCTCTCCAACTGGATAGGGGGAATCCAGTTTGCAAGGCGGGGTCTTAGGATTAAGTTGTTTTTTCCTCCATCTAGACCTTTCAAGCGCACTAGTTTGACAAAGTGGGTTTCTGTTACAACACCTGTCAGAAAATTGGAAAAAAATCCTAAATTTTTCAACTTTGAAAGTTGACCAAGGCTATTAGGAAGGCTGCCATTAAATTGGTTAAATGAAAGACTCAACGTTTTCAACAATGACAATCGTCCAATTGAGTCAGGAAGACTGCCATTTAGTTGATTATATGAAAGAACTACAACCTCCAACAAAGATAATCGCCCTATGGAATTTGGAATAGGACCAGAAATTTGATTCTCAGATAGATATAAGGTCCTTAGGAAAGATAACCGCCCTATGGAATCTGGAATTATACCAGAGATTTGGTTATTGTCAAGTTCCAGGTGCTCCATATGCTTGAGTTGTCCAAGTTGATCCGGTAGATGACCAGAAAGTCCTGAGTGTGATATGGATAATGATTGTAAATGAGGTGATTTGCATTCAAGAAAACTTTCAAGAAGATATTTCAAGCTAATGTTTTGAAAATAGTTGAATGACAAATCTATCTCTCTCAAATTACAAAAGTTACCCAATGATTTAGGTATTATGTTGGTGAGCTGATTCCCTGACAGGTCAAGGCTAAGAAGGGAAGTCAAGTTGTGAAGGGAATCAAGAGCTGTACTCGATATATCACACTCACGAATATCTAACGAAATTAGATTGCTACCAATGCCACCAGACAACTCTTTCAATACTAATGAAGAATTCATGAAAGTGTTCTTAGAGACGTGAAGCCACTTAAGAGAAGTCAAGTTACGGAAGCTATGAGCACTACTACTAGGAATAAGGCCATTAAAATAACACCAACTTAAATCCAAAGAAACAAGACTAGTCATACTACATATCCATTGTGGCACGAGACTATTAGTAAATTGGTTTGCCGAAAGATCAAGCAACAAAAGGGATGTGATATTAAGAGTAGGAACATGGGGATGTGCATCCAAGAGATTACTATAACCAAGATGTAGTTCTGCCAAAGAAGGGAGGGTGTTGATCACCTGAAACCAGTCCATTGCTTTGCTGAGGTTTACCATACTCATATCCAGGTGACGCAACAAATGAAGATTTGACAACCACTCCATATTCACGACGCTTGTTTCACCCGACATACCATCTTGAAAACTTCCTAGACAAAGTGTGTGCAGTTGTGAAAGATTCCCCAACTGAGGAGGGATAATTCCACCAAAATTGGAACTCGAGAGGTTAAGATACCTCAAGTTTCCAAGAGAACCAATGAATTCAGGGACTTGGATCGATCCAAAATTATTACACCTCAAGTCCAAATGCTCGAGCTGCTTCAAGTCCAACAAGGATGGACTTAAATTGCCTCTCAACCTTTGCTTTGAGGCTTCTTCCAGCTTTTTGAATGTATCGAAACCTCCTTCACAATGACCATCAAGTGTACGAAGATGAATCTGAATAACATGACCAGTCATGTTATCACAAACAATCCCCGCCCATTTGCAGCAATCGTTCTTCTCATCAACCCAAGAAGAAAGTCGGTCGCCTTCATCAATGAGATGGTGTTTGAACTCGAGAAGTGCTTGCCTCTCTTCTTTGATGCATAATACATCATCAAAGTTTTGCTTAGATAAGCATGAATGAAACAAGAGCACAACAAAAAGTATGCACAAGTAAAAAGAAGAAAAAGGAGAAAATGAAAAAGCACTCGTATTTGGTTGATCACAAAGAGAATAACACTCGCTCGTTTTTTAGTTTACAATAATGCGAGGTATGCAGGAGTTCAATTTAAACTCAAATTTTTACGAGTGACGGGTTGCTTTCAGTTGCCCATAACGACTGGGTTCAAATTTGGAAAATGGAACATGTGGAAAATAAGTAGCATGGTCCCTAACTTGACTTTCGTAACAATTTATAAACTAATTTATGTGGACACAAGTAGGATAGTTTTGTCAACAAATGAGTAACATCATACATTTATTTCCGGCTCTTCATTGACCGGAGAAAATTTTGTTACAATAGAAAATGACATAAGTCCAAGTAAACTAAAAAAAACAAAATATCTTTGAACTTGTAGAATAAGTTGAAAATTCGTCATTGTTGACCACAGAAAGAGATCCAACAATCTAAAAAAAAAAAATCGTCATTGTTGACCTTTTACCATAAAAATGATTGACTCATGAATAAGGGTTGGATCATAAACAGATTCAACAAATCCAACCCTCATGTGATGTTTCTGTTTTGACATATGAAGCAACTGGTGATTAAGGTTATGGATTTAATTGATATTAGGGTTTGATTGATGATAGCAATTGGTAGAAATGTTTGTTTGAGATGTGGATTGTGGAATCGACTAAGGGAATGTTTGTTTAGTTTTTTTATTAAGTCATGTTAAATTAAAATATCTATCTAGATATATGTTGTCTTTTTGTAGATAAATAAATGGTTGTTTGTTTTGTGTTCTGAATAAAGTGTCTCAATTAGAAAAAATTACTATTATACCATTTTACTTAAAATAAGGTTAAGAAGTAAGAGGGTAAAGATGTAAAATTATGATAAAAGGGAAGGACTTAATTTGGAGACCCTCATCTCCCTGGCTTTTTCTAGGAGGTCATATGTTAGTTTTAAGCACTAAACAAACATCCATTTGATGACTTAATTAAGTTACCTATTTTTCAAGTTGTTATCAAACAGTACCTAAATTGCCCGCATTTAGCGAATTATTTCATGGTTAATTTGGGCCACGTCAAACACTCCCCGTAACATGCATACAAGAGGATGATTAAAAGACTTTTTGAGTTTAATAGAAAAATTAAAAGTTAAGTGCCTACAATTATTAAAAAAAAAAAAAAAAAAAAAAAAAAAAAAAAAAAAAAAAAAAAAAAAAAAAAGAAAAAAAAGTGGCAAGTTGGATGCTTTTCAGACAATTAGCCCAAATTTATATAATGTGGACAAAAATGAGATCTGTACATCAATAATACATTACACTTATTGCCAGATCAAGGTCAATCACCCGCACAATATCTGTAGATAGTCTTCACTAGATTACAGACCTGGCCCTGAACAGCTTAAATATCGAAACGTAATGATTTCGAAACATAATGAACAGAAAGGTTACGAGTTATCAATTTTTATTTATTATTATTATTTTTTTTAAAGGCGTTACGAGTTGTCCAACTAATAATAGGGGGAAGTAGCAGTAATGTTAAAGGTAATGCTATAATAGGGCGAGTACTAGTACTAGTACGCGTGTTGGTGGTTTGAAGTCGAATGTGGTGGTGTATGGATGTTAATTAGTGTAAATAGATTATCTAAGTTGTACACAAATTATTCAAACATTAATCATACTAGGGGTGAGCATCGGGTCAATACCGACCCGACCAGAACCGAAAAATCCCGAAACCAAATTTCGGGGAAAATCTAAACCGAATACCAAACCGAAATTACTCGGTTTTACTCGGTTCGGTTCAGGATGAGTCGGTTTTGTCGATTTTGGTCGTCTTTTCTTGGTTTTTGGCCCAAACCGAAAACCGAAAAGTTGAAAACTAAAACCAAGAACCGAACCGAGTATGGTCGGTTCGGTTTCGGTTCACTCGGTTCGGGCCGGTTTTTGGGGACGAGTCGGTTTCAGTCGGTTTTGCTCACCCCTAAATGAGACAGAGATAAATGTTAATCATCCTACTCTCACCTTTGGTTCTAAAGAGAGAGAGAGAGAGAGAGAGAGAGAGAGAGAGAGAGAGAGAGAGAGAATGAATCAACAAAATGACACTAAGATCGCCACTTCATATTAACGCTCGAGAGTGAAGACCAAAAGGTGAACTGGATTGACCAACTCGAATCAGCACAAAACCAAAGCAAACCAACTGGTGTGATCTGACACAAGTGTTATGCTATATAAAAACTTATGTATTACAAAAACACATACTCGGTGAATATCCATAAAATTTAAATCCTATAATGTCAAACAAAAGTAAATAAATGAACTTGTGTTAGGGTTTGAGGCCTTTTCCCCTCATATCGGTCCTCAGAACCAAACTAAACCCACAAAGCTAGAATCACAAAAAAATATGATTCAGACGTAGTGTCCTGAACCACCCTCACATATGGGTCGGATATGGGGTGATTCAGACATAGTTTGGTTTCCAGAACATGTGTTGCAAAACTTGCTAATAGTTCTTGCTTTAAAATCAGTTCTTATTTTAATAAAAATTATCTTAATATTAAGGTCCTGATTCTAACTTTTTTAAACCACCAAATGGCCTAGTGGTAAGGTCTTTGGTTTTATCACAAGAGGTAAGGGTTTAAACCTCGCTAGGTGTGTACATTTGGGGGTGGCCTAGGAAGTGTCGGAAATGGTCCCGATATTAACCGGGTGAAGCCGTGTACATTGGAGTCAAAAAGGCTCGCCCTTCCTGGGTAGCCTCAACAGGGAAAACCTTATCCGTCTATTATAGGAATTAAGTCATCAATCAAAAAATTGAAGGAGCCATTTAAAATTTTGAGTCCAGACAGTCTTTCTTGTATATAGTAGTAAATCAACACAAAAACATGCAGGAAAATATTAATAGTTGAAATATAAAAATTAAAACTATGTTTTCACTTGTATACATGACGAATAAATAAGTAACAAGACTTTTTTTCTTGTAGTTATGGTGTTTGATTTTTGGTCAATTGAATTCGGGGTTTAGTGTTCAAATGCACCAATAAACAGTTATTCAACCATAGCTCGATCCTTGTTTGCCTCCCTATAAGCAAGTGAAAAACCAATACTAGATTACTTAGATCTATGTTACCAAATATATTTTAGCTGTCCAAATACTGCTATTACAACTCACTCACCAGAAGAAAAGAAAAAACATATGTTCATATTTTCTGCTTGATGCAAGATTTATAGACCATCAAAAATTCCGATTATTTCTCATTAAATCTCATGTTTAATACAAAGAGGTTACAGATTCAATGTAAAGACTATAACACTCACTAAATCAACAAATTGTCAACGACTAGCAGAATACATACCTCTGAATCTGCTATTTTAAGTTAGAGAGATCTATTGCAGATGCTTTAAATTTGAGTTGACTGCTATGCAATCATGAGGACGAGTCTCAGATTGATGGTTGATGGCCTTGCATATCGAGCATCTCATCTAAATTCTTTAGTCTCTCCATTCCTTCGCTAATCAAGTAACGAATCCTCTGCCTGTCATTGCAATCCCTGTTATTCTCCATCTCTTGTCTAACCGTTTGCATTAATTCGCCTGAAAAATATTTCAGTCAAACCGTTAGAAGCCATCAAAGTATCTCATACAGATTAAAGGGGTGTTCAGAGTGCTGTGGAATGTGGATTGATTATAACAGTATTTGACAAATTAAGCTTATTATCAATATTTTTCCATTTTTAGAGACAAAAATCAGATTTTCAAAAGCATCTAAGGAGTTGTTGCAACAATGATAAACTTTCGGTGTAATCGCTTTGAATACGCACATCTAAATACCCCTTGGATAACATTTTATAGAGTTATGAATGTACATACGGAACACAAATAGGGAAAATGTAATTAGTTATGAAAACGTAAATCTACCCTAAAAACCTCGAATAACCAACTTATTAACATCTATTTATTTTGGTGTGAAAGTTTGCAATTTTCGTTTTGCAATCCTGCTGCAGCGCTGCTCAAGCACAGCTCTAAGCAGATGTGTCGATCATAACAGGTTTTGATATATCTAACTGAATAAGCTGGAAGCATCATACTGTGTCTACACTAGCACACTGTCAAATCTCATGTGATATTTTACTAGCGAATGGTTTAAGAAACTACCTATAGTTTGAATATGAAAGATACACATTCTTGTTTTGTGAACCATTTCTCTATGGTGTAGGCAGAAATGAAGATGCAGTTTGTCCCACTTACGAAGAACAGAGAAAATGAAGTGAATCTAAACTTTCTTGACATGAACAGAACTTTGGTACTCAAAGATCTAAAAGACGTTCCTACAATGAATATTTCTGTTCCTTATGATCTGATGAGGCCTTCTAAATCTCAGAAAAAATACTTCGGCTTCTAGAGCATAGGCAATATTGGAAAGTGACTACTTTCACCCATTCTATCGATATGAAAGTATCAATTTTCAAGAATGCTATGACCATCCAACTGTGTTAAATGGTAAAAGAAGTAACACAATTAGAAATATAGTTCTATTAACTCGGTTGACTTTATGAAGTCAAAGAAAATACTTTCATGTCTTTTTGATAAGTGAGGGGTGTATATTCTTACGTATGTCAGTCTTATGGGGAAATAACATATAAACATGCAAAAAAATATTAGTAGAAAAATGCAGTTATAGTATTTTTATTTTTGGCATAAGAAAGTTCACCTTTACTGTGAGGAGGTGCTCTTTTAGCAACTCTTATAGAGCTTGCCTATACAGCTTTAACCCTCGAGCACGCAGAATGAAAGTCTGCAAATCAAAGGAGACAGCCATAACTTATTGTCCCAGCCCTTCATCGATTGCCCAACCCAGAATCATGAATCAAATAACTATAAGAACACAGGAATTGAACCCAACAAATATGTTTTTATTTATTGAATGAAGGGTTAACTGTTTTCTACAGACTCGATACCTATATATACTTATAGAACCGTCGTATCCTTCTATGAACCGACACAACCTTCTATACGACAGTTTCTAGGTTTACAAACTACACATTATAACCTTCTAACTTGACATAATTACATAATAGACTCTAAATACATACTTATTTCTATTGACACTTTTGACCCATAACACAAACTGACTTTGTATTATGTTTTGACATTATAAGTTTCCAACATCTCCTCCCTAATGTCAAAACATCTTCATCTTTTGATCTTCACTGTTCTTCATTCGATGATGATGAAGAATCATCATCATTTCGATCTTCTTCCTCTTTGACTGCATGTTTCTGAACCTGTTGTATTCTGTTTTGCTCTTGGCTTCTTTGACCATTGTTCTATCATCACTAATCAATATATATATTTGCAGCCATCTTGTATCCATTCTTTCTTTGTTCTTGTTCCATTAACACCACTGTTTGTTGCATGCCACTTCTACTTTCTCCTCTCACGAATCCATCTTGCAAATTTGATAATCCAACCGTGTTTCTCTTTCAAATAATCTCTTTATCTTTTCTGGAACGATTCCCTGAATCGTTAGTACTTCTTCTCTGTCTCTGGTTCCCTGAACCTTTTGGTTTTCTTCTCTAAAACGATTCCCTGAATCAATTTCTTCTGTCTCTCTTCTCTTGACTTCTCTACTCTGAATCTTGAACACGTATTGCCTTCTCTTGGATTTGCACATGTACCATAATATAATCCTTCTTGCACAACAACAAGCAACAACCATTCCTTTGTGTTTTCTGATCTTCTTCCTTCTAATATATCTAACAAATCTTCTTTCCTTTCCTTCAATCCAACCATCTATGTCTTTCCTTTTGACCGTACATCCCTCTTCACTTTTTCACCAGTTTCTGCCATAATCCCTCACAAACACAACAATCTTTTATCTTCTTGACAACCTTCTTTTCTTTGACATAGCAAACCGCTTATTCTTCTTCTCTTCTATAAAGCAAACCGCTTATTCTCTTTTGGATTAAAAACAGAAAAACATATGACTAAACTTCTGATGATGATCGGCCATCTCTCTCTTTCTCTTGGATGAAGAAAACACAAACTAAACCTTGATCAGAAAACGATTCTTTGATTTCTGGATTGCAACAATGATCTTTGATCTTCTTTGAACCATCGGCTCTGATACCAATTATTGTCCCAGCCCTTCATCGATTGCCCAACCCAGAATCATGAATCAAATAACTATAAGAACACAGGAATTGAACCCAACAAATATGTTTTTATTTATTGAATAAAGGGTTAACTGTTTTCTACAGACTCGATACCTATATATACTTATAGAACCGTCGTATCCTTCTATGAACCGACACAACCTTCTATACGACAGTTTCTAGGTTTACAAACTACACATTATAACCTTCTAACTTGACATAATTACATAATAGACTCTAAATACATACTTATTTCTATTGACACTTTTGACCCATAACACAAACTGACTTTGTATTATGTTTTGACATTATAAGTTTCCAACATAACTTACTCGCCCCTGAGGTCCAATAATATCATATTAGAATCTAATTTAGATCTAATTTAGTCATACATTTACCAAACAAGGTAGGCGACGGGCCGCCGCATTGCGGTGGGTCGTCGTTTCACGTCATTGATGATTGCACCTTCGCGTTGCGACGGAGTTAGCCTGTTTGACCATAAAAACCAAGGCCTACATAATGCCTGAAACATAATACAATATTTTATATATTCCTTGTGAGCACCAATAAAACCTT
The DNA here is from genome assembly GCA_014162995.1 of Artemisia annua. NCBI lineage: Eukaryota > Viridiplantae > Streptophyta > Magnoliopsida > Asterales > Asteraceae > Artemisia > Artemisia annua. The sequence goes on from LBNU01015564.1 coordinate 23,701, forward strand.
ACCCTTGTTTGTAAATGCTGTGAATTAAGATGTCAATTAGAAGTGAAAAACCATTATCAAACAACATTTAGAGTACATTTTGAACACAAAAACCGAATAATGTGAAAGGCTATAGCCTGAACAAAGACCCACTTCCCAAAATCTCAGAATACCTCCCAAAATACACCTTGGTGAAACATTTAAATTTTACGGCCTGCATATTTGAATGTGTTGTTTAAGCTAATGACTTTAAACCTAATTCCTATTATTTCCAGCACCAATATAAAGGATTTGTTTTCACGACACCTAAATCGACACTTTCCAGTTTCCTTATATTCAATATGACTAACTTTAGTACTACGTCATTTAGCATCCATATATTCACCTTGAAAGTCTTCAAAACAGCAACTTGTCACAGGTTCGCCTCTGTTGTCCCAAATGATAAAGAGGCGAATTCCTGTTACAAAATAAGTAAACTTTGTTTCATAAAGATGAACTCTATTTCATAAAGCTGAATGTAGATATAACAATTTACCCATTACTCGCATATGTTTAACAGGCTGTTATAGGCTACAGTTCCACTTGACAATTGATACTCATTAATCATGCTTAAACAATCCTGCAGTTTCATTACCTGTCGATTTAAGGGCAATCTAAATCACTGATGTTGATTAAAGGTTAAAAATCACAATCTGTCGATAGTCAAACAAACGAACCTAACCACATAATTACTTGATAATCAGCTCAACAACTAAAGACTAACTACTAACTTAATTAGCTAATCAGCTAAGTGTTGTGGACCGAATAATCTTACTCATTGCTTGCATTAGTATTAGTTTAAACTTAAAGGACCAAAGATGTTAGAATGAAAGTTAATAACTTCCATGTTAGTTAAATCGGTTGGAACCAAACCGAAGGGTTACGTTGTTTCAATGGCAACGTTTCAGAAACTATAAATATGTAAAGATTTGTAACATTTAAAGGTTAATCAATATAGACGAATTTATATACTTATTCATTCTTTACTTTTGCAACTTAAACATATATCGATCTAGAAGAGTTTGGGACAACAATTGGCATCAAGAGCAAGGATTAACATAACGAAACAAGAATCTGTTTCGACATCAAAAAACAAAAATCATATGGAGAAGCCATAGAAGAACGCAGTGAAGGAAAAGAACATCGTTACATTTTTCTTTAGCGAGGAACAAGTTTTGTTTTCTTTATCTTCCAAAGGAAACAAATAATTTTGAATAAGGAGAAAGCGTAGAAGAGATAGTACACGATCTGTTTTGCGTAGGAGTTGCAAACGTTTAACATCAAACGTTATTGGTGTCGAGGAAGAAATTGGAGACTTTGTGTGAAAGAATAAAACCGGTTGAAAACATACACAAAGCAAGAAACGTTGTTGGGAAGGAAAGCGTTTACGTAGAACGAGGAGTACTCAAAGAGAAGTATGTGGAGTTTTGTGTTGATACGACACAAGAACAACAACAACGTATAGAGGAACAAGACGAAGGATTGTTTTTGTTTCGTTGGAACCAAGGAACAAGCGAAGTGACTGCTTTGTTCATTGATCTAATCGTTTTTTAGGTATAGTATATTATCCAAGTAATTTCTCAACGAATAAGAAATACCCGGGTCGTGATCCGTGTGAAGGTGAATGGAACCGTAGTTATCGATTTGTGAATTTGTGTGAAGAAAAGTGAAATAAAA
>LBNU01015565.1:2180-18900 GCA_014162995.1 Artemisia annua
ATGTCCTTTTCTCACATAATCCATACCTGCACTATCAAAAAACACAAAAACAACATATATTTGGCTTTTTAGGTTCGTTTTTGGTCGTTTGGGTCTTAATTGGTCAAGAAAAGGTATGTGTTTTCACACATACCAGGCAATTACCACCATTACAAGGACCACCCACACCATTGACAATCAAGAAGGTGTGGATGAGACATAGAAAGAATCCAAATGGTAACAGAGGGGTAGGTATTAAAGAATCAAAAGGTAAGAGGTAACAGGGAATATTTTTGGTATTTTTGAAAAACATTTTGTAAAAATAAGAAAGAAAATCTTTTTGGCAATCCGATCAGTCAAACATATTAACTTCACGGATTATTTTGGATTTTTATAAAAAAAGTGAAAATATGGACAAGGATATGGTATAATATACAATGAGGTGGATTCAAAAATCACGATACTTCAAAACGTTTGAAATACGCACACAACCTCCCTGGCAGCGCGCCAAAATTTTGATTGGCTCTGAAATAGTCAACAAAAGTCAAACCAAGGATTTGGTCAACAAAAGTCAAGCCATTTAGGGCTCAATGCAAATGATCCAAGAGGAGTATAGAATTTCCCCGGGTCGTTATGTCCGACGAGGTGTGAATTGTATACAAACGGATTTGTGATCGGGTGATTTTGAATGAAAAAGGGGTTTTTGAGTGATTATACTTACTGGAATAGGAATAAAACGATAAACGAAGCAATATAAACAAACTCGTAAAGCAAAAGTACTTAGAAACGTTAAAAAATTAAAAAACGCGCGGTTTTAATTAAAATAACGTCAACGCGCAAAAATAAAAGTGAATTTGAGAAATAAAAAGCCTACGGGAATGAAAATTATATTTTTCCAATCCTAATGATAAAAAAGATTATAGAAAAAGAAAATTATTTTTTTGACTTTTTTTATTTATTATTAATTAAATTACTAATTAAACTAAATTAATTAAAATAATACTAAACTATTTTAATAAATCCAATTTTTTTCTATAAATACTTTACCCTACAAGAGACTTAGGAAAAATTTGAAAGACCCAAATTGCTTATTTAAAAAGCAGTGAATGATGCTAATTAAGTGGAAATAACTTATCAAGCTACAATTACTATAAATAAAAAATAAGAAGGCAATGACATGAGAAAGTCCCTAGGGCAGATGTATAAGTCGGTGTGTTGTGTTGTGGGTGAAAATGGCACAAGTTTGAATCCATGCATCACAAAAAATCTTTACAACTATTTTTTTTCTTTTCTTGATGTTCATTATAAAACACTTCACTACTAATAAATAATAACTTTTACAAAAAACCAGTAATCTTAAAACTGAAAAATAAGCAGATTCTGGAGCTTATGTCTCCAACAGTTGAGCTAAATAAGCAAAAAATTAAATTTTAAAGTGCAAAAATGCTAATAAAAAGCTAACTATGATCTAAACAAAAGGTAGAATAAGATCAAAACAAGTAAAGTAAACTTGAAAATAAGCTTAACATTAACAAGTGACCAAAAATGATAATACACTTTCGGCGGGGACATGTCCCCGCCAAAAGAAAGCGTTGAAAATTTAGTAAACGGTCAGCAAGTCTGTGTGCCAGCTCAGCATTTGGCAAACAGTGTGCTTACTTTTGGCGGGGACATGTCCCCGCCGAAAGTGTGCGTTGAAAATCTAGTAAACGGTCAGCGAGGTTGTGTGCCACCTCAGCACCATTTTTGTCGTTTAGCGACTTTCGGCGGGGACATTTATGTCCCCGCGAAAAACCTCGTCGCCCGTCGTCCTATTTGGTGTAGTGTAATGCTAAACAAGATTGGCGATCAAATAAACGACAATAATATAGTCAGAGTCGACAAAAGGTGATAGACATAACCCCTTAGTTAACCAACTAACTACAATATATAACCCCTTAGGATTATTGACTTGTCCATTAATTAAATCAGTTAATTACACTGTATAAGCACTTAGGATTATTCTAAATACAAATCACAAAAAAGGCTAGACATACCAGCTAAACACAGAGCCCAAAGGCATGCGATGTCTAAAGGTGTGTTTGTTACGTGAGTTTGGGATCCATGGAATACAATAATAGTTTAAATTAATTGTTTGGTTGAAAATTTTGAGAAAAAGTAATGGAATTACTTAAAAAAAAATAAAAATAAATAAATAAATAAATAAACTCATTCCTTATTATACATGTAGCTTTTGAAGGATTCTCGACAACCCTTTTAAATCACATATTTTTTTTATCTTACATGTTTTATGAGTCAAACAAATAAATATTTTTAAATAAATATATAAATTAAATAATTATTAACTTTCACTTTCATATTTTTCATACTAAGTAATCCCAAATCCAAATTCAATTATATACCCACTTACAAACCAAATGGGCCCTAATATTCGGTTAACACTTTTGGGGGCCTTCGATCTTCCCACTGTATTTTTTTTTCTTGGGTGATTTCCTTGTTGTGTTCGATTTTTAGCTGTCATTTATCATATGTTTAATTGACTTAGGATCAAATTAGAAGAAAACTTAAAATGAGAATGATGAGAAATAACTATAAATACAAAGTAGAGATGCGTCGACTTGAATTATATGCATCCCTAATCTTTTAGATGCACCCTAATATATTTCCTTGCTAAAAATAGATGCATATGCATATATTAGATGCATTTCATCAAGTTAGACGAATCGTATGTATTTTTCGCCCTCTGCGAGTCAAATTTGTTGCTAATACTACTTTACATCGTTTTCACTTCAAAATCACTTTCGAAACTAAGTGAGATGCATCTAAATGAATAGAGATGCATCTAATTCAAGTCGATGCATCTCAAATATATGGTTATAGTTATTTCTCATTCTTCTCATTTTAAGTTTTCTTCTCACAGGATCCTTACCCATGTTTAATTATTAAAATATAACTTTAGATCAAGTTTATGAATGTATATATAACGTCTCTTAAAACTGAATAACTTAATATGAAAAGATGGGATTCACTTAAGCATTAAGAAGAACTAGCAGGGTCCCCGCGCATTGCAGCTGCGGGTACCCTGAAATAAAATTTTCCGGTGAATCATGTATTTTAGTTTAATATGTTCTTTTTGACAATAAATTTATGAATATCAAAATTTTCGTTTAGCTCGTGTCCGTTCGGGCTCGAGCCCGTTGGCTCGTGTCAGTTCAGGCTCGAGCCCGTTTGGCCCGTGCCCGTTCGGGCACGAGCCCATTTGGCCCTTTGCTCGTTCGGGCTTGAATATTTGTATAATGTGCTTTATTATTTGTATTAGTGACATTTAATGCGGGAATTGTGTTTAAGTTGGTTGTACAATATGCTTGATAATTTGTATTTTTTATGTATGGGATGTTTTAAAAAGTGCATTAATTGTATTTATTGACCAGTTAATTAATTGTATTTAATGTACATAATGTTTTATTTATTGTATTTAATGTTAGTATTAATTGTATGTTAGAATTAAATACGAGAGGAATTTCTATAAGTACTATGATATTAAATGTCTAATTGTGTTGAATTACTTGTACTTTTAGCATTGAAATGTATAAGGCTTAATTTTAAGTATTCTAATAATAGTAGGCCTTTGTGCATTATAAGATAGTTAGATGTTTTGATTGAAAACTTGCTATGTATTTCCTGGCTATGTTATGTGTAGAGCATGTCGCATTTGTGCGAGCTTATAATTAGTTAATTGTTGTCGCAATTGTGTGAGGTTATAATTAGTTATATGTGGGAAGACGTGTGACTTAGCCCAGGTTAGCAAGAATTTTATGCTTCGGTCCACTGGTATATTTCGTGTCCAAACCTATAAACTCACCAGCATTAGTTGACTTTAGCATGTTTGCTCATGTGCTTAGAGAGATAGTTTGGATTGGTTATCCTGAGAGGCTTGGCATTGAGGCATGGTTGAAGGATCGATCGGAAATCTGATAATAATTAAGGGACCTATCTTTTATTTTTCTTATGGGCCGTACTTTTGACTAATTGGAATAATGTAAACTTTTGGCTTGAAGTTTGACCGGTTTATGTAATGAATTATGTTTATCTTGTTCTCTATGCTTGTGATGTATATCAATCATAATAGCACCCCGAAAGCTGGATAAGTCTTCCGATGTACCAAATTTTAGGGGTGTTACAACAACGAACATATGCATCATTTAAGTGAACATTTATAAAGGTGCATTAAATTGTTATTTTTAGTAAACTGATTATGCATATTGAAATATATTAATTGTTGTGATTACGTAACTCTTGTTTGGTGGTCTTGAATTCTTAGCAACTAAACATTATAAATAGATAGGTCTTTGTAGGTCAAAAACATACATCTCAAATTCTAAATATTGAAAGTTAACGAAGAGATATGGTGAATGCTTTCTTCAAGATCGCGTTTTTAGCCATATTGGTGCTCAATTCTTATGGTATGTTTGTTAGTGCAATACCGGAAGTCAAGGCTCGAAAGTTGGCTCCAACGTATGCTGTCGAAGTTACAGAAATAAAAAAATTAAAAGTCATATCGCCGAAGATTTCCAAAAAATGTGATTCTGTGACAGAATGTACTTGCCAACCTGGTTTTCGTGCAGAATGTCGTGAACATAAGTGTGTTTGTATACCTTTCTAGTATGTAAAGCTTATGTCGCTTCTCGAAATAATGAATAAAATTATTAGTCTTGGAAACATAGCAAATAAAATCCATGTTTAGATAAACATTAACACTTTTACTCATCCATGTTTGAATAATTGGCATAAGTGTGTGATTCATGAATGGCTCCAATTTGCGGTTGACAAGAAAGTTGAATTTCTTGAACTTGATTTGATGGCTAAAGGTCAAGTTGAAGATGGCAAGGACTGGCTTTAAACTGAGAATTAAAATTTTCTTTTCATTTTTCTGGGTTTGGCCGATTGACTGTCTATCATATCAAAAATAAAAATAAAGAGTTTTGCCGGAATCTTTGCATTTCTTGTTGCAGCAAAGAATGTATACAAATGAAGTAAAAAAAACATCATTATCACATGTGCTAGTTTTACTTCTAATACATTTAATAGGGGACAAAAGTTTGACCGGAATATAGTGTTGCTCGCCGAAATCTGGGAAAAAAATGATGATGATGAAATTGATGTGGGGAAGATAAAGTGTAAAAGAGATAAAATTTTATTATAAAAGTTATGGGTAATTTAGTCATTTACTATTTTAATTATACTATATATCTATTCCTTGGGCTTTGTTAGCCCATTTTTTCTTCCCATCATGCTCCAGCCCGACCCAATATCAAAAAGTGGATATTTATAAAACCCGGCACTGTTCTTTCTCTCTCACATCTTGCGTTTGCTGGAGGGATCCGACCATTGCACTAAAGTTCAGGGTCGAGCTCGTTTGGCCCGTGCCCGTTCGGGCACGAGCCCATTTGGCCCTTTGCTCGTTCGGGCTTGAATATTTGTATAATGTGCTTTATTATTTGTATTAGTGACATTTAATGCGGGAATTGTGTTTAAGTTGGTTGTACAATATGCTTGATAATTTGTATTTTTTATGTATGGGGTGTTTTAAAAAGTGCATTAATTGTATTTATTGACCAGTTAATTAATTGTATTTAATGTACATAATGTTTTATTTATTGTATTTAATGTTAGTATTAATTGTATGTTAGAATTAAATATGAGAGGAATTTCTATAAGTAGTATGATATTAAATGTCTAATTGTGTTGAATTACTTGTACTTTTAGCATTGAAATGTATAAGGCTTAATTTTAAGTATTCTAATAATAGTAGGCCTTTGTGCATTATAAGATAGTTAGATGTAACTATTAATTTAACAAACAACTCAACCAGTTGATGAAAATATATCTAGGAGGAGAAAAATTTGGCATTACTTCTTGTTGAAAATTGTGATTTAAGAAACCTTTTTAGGGTAATTATAGAGTTTGTGGTAACTAAGCAATGATCACTTTCTTAATATCCATCATAAAGCTTTCGCAAGTCCCAACTAACAACACCAGCCAACCCTTCTCCTTTAAGTTACACACACCCTATTTACAATCATTCTAAAGTTGGCGAAACTATATATGTGATCGTTGTTGGTACATATATAAAGTTTGGATTACTTTTATAATTTTTAGTAGTGCAAAGAAAGTAAAGGTACGTTATTGTATTATATCTTAAAGAAAATATTGTGACCGTGCACTTAACATATAATGTCTTGAGAAAATGAAAGAAGTTATTTTGGTGGATCTCCTAAAAAGGGACTTGTATGCTGCTAATACATTAAAAAATGATTGATATAACTAAAGCTAAATATATGCTTAAAATTGTGTGACACTAGTTTATTTGTTTGTGAAAAAGTGGGTTTTTAATGCAATCAACAAGCAGGAATTATCATGTAAGATTAGACATAAAATTTAGCATGTTTTTAACCATCTCAATCCCTTTTAATTAAATTAATATGTATTGTAACTCAAAATCTTAAAACCGTTAGGTTGTGCTTAGTTGTGGAAAAGTTTTTTAATTTTTCCATTTCTATGTTTTTAGAAAATTGGATATGTTTTTTTCACCACTATAATAGTGCTGAAAATTTAGAAAACGTGTTTAGATGGCATTTTTTTTTTTATTATTTTTTTTATGTCAGAAAAGTGGGGAGGAAAAACTTGAAAAGTACATATTTCGCTCTTACACTTTTATGAGATCATGTTTTAACTTATAAGAGTAGATTTTTCTAAAAAGATTTTCTAATAAAAACGTGAATTTAAACATGTTTTCTTTTTTCTAGTTTTTTCAAATGAAATTTCTGAAACACAAAGCTTTTCTCTACGACTAAACATGCCCTTAATTTCAATCTCAGATGAAAGGGAAAACAGTGAGTCGTAACTTTTTTTATATGCAAAATAAGATTGGCTAACTTGTGCTCTTATATAACAAGTTAACATACCTTTCAACAATTTAATAACTAATATTACACAAATATGTGACATATCTTGTTAAAAGTTAATTTTTTTTTTCGGTAACGCCTTCATTCTGTTATATCATGAGTCAAATTAAAGGTAGTGTCTTATCAAAGATTTTGTTAGACAAAAGTTTAATAATATTACTTGTAATAAACACTTTCTCCAATAAACAGAAATTATATCAAAATCTCCACAGTCAACCCCTATATTTCTAATCAAAATTTAAAACCATCCCTCATCCATTATCCCACCCTTCTTTTAATTTCCTTTGCTATAAAAAAACATTAACCATTTAGTTCTTCACCAAATTAAAAATGGCTTCTTCAAGATTTATCAAGTGTGTGACCGTTGGTGACGGGGCAGTCGGAAAGACGTGCATGCTCATTTCGTACACGAGCAACACCTTTCCAACGGTACATACATTGTTCTTCAGATCGTACACTATAAGTTACATTATGCATGAGTTACAAACTTTTAATTCAATGTGCAACTTCTGATCATTTTTGCATTTGTGCATGTAGGATTATGTTCCTACGGTTTTTGACAACTTTAGTGCCAATGTCGTTGTGGGTGAAAGGACAGTTAATCTCGGCCTATGGGACACTGCAGGTTGGTAACTTAGACTCTTAACTATACAATATTTATGTGGATATACCATATCGTATTCCTTCTTAATTGACAAAAAAATGAGCTTTTTTTTCAGGACAAGAGGATTACAACAGGTTGAGGCCTCTAAGTTACAGGGGTGCCGATGTCTTTGTGTTGGCATTCTCTCTTATTAGCAAAGCTAGCTATGAAAACATCTCCAAGAAGGTTGGACAATACTTATATCTTAAGCAATGCAACCTTTAGTTTATATTTACCCATATTATTTATATCCATGTAACCATGTTAATAAATATTTATATATCGCGTTTACATACATTTTTCTCTTACTTATTATGAAATTAAGTATGAAAACTTGTTTTGATCGTTTCAGTGGATATCTGAGCTAAGACATTACGCCCCAAATGTGCCCATCGTGTTGGTTGGAACCAAGCTAGGTAATATAGAATATTCATATGATTAACTCGTTATACTTGATTTTCATATAAGAGGGCTATACATATGTAATACATATATAGTAAGAAACTGGCAAAACTTGTGTAAGCCGTATGTTGGTTCTTATAATGTCTAATGTTTGAGTCGATTTACAACCCCAAGTAATTTACTCATTGTGCCTTTTAATGCTCAAATTTATTTAGACTTGCGTGACGACAAGCAATATTTGAGTGATCATCCAAATGCCACACCAATCACGACTTCTCAGGCAAGTATTTCAATTCATCGTACTTTTTTAGGCTCCATTTTAGTATCGTCTTAAATGAGACAAACATTATTAACTCAAAGTCGAAAGAAGCTAGTGTCATAATTTTACAAAACTACTCGTGCAGGGAGAAGAGCTCAAGAAGATGATAGGCGCAGTCATGTACATTGAATGTAGTTCCAAAACCCAACAGGTTCGTTCATTCAAAATGCCTCATTACGATTTACATATGATACACGAAAAAAATGTAACTTTTTAAAGGTTAATCGACAAAAAATTTGTATCCACACGAAGATTTTTAAAAGGCTTATGCATTATAATTGAGAAAGTTTTCCACGTATTTTAAGTATTGGTTTTATAAGAACTATGAAATACTTGTGAAGAAAGTAATTCACACCAAAAGGTTGATAACAAATGATAAAACAATATCTTTATATATGCAGAATGTGAAGGCTGTGTTTGATGCTGCTATTCGGTTTGTTCTTCAACCACAAAAACTGAAGAAAAGGCGAAAGAAGCTACGACTGTGTCTATGTGTGTAGATCGGATTGACGTTTCACATAAAGGCCAGTTCCTCTTTTTTTCTTGTAAACGATAAACTTATATTTGTATCAGTCCCGGTCGTTGAGGGTGACTTTCTTTATATATTCGTTATGGTTTTTATCATTGTTATCAGTGTAATAAGACAGCAAATTATGTATTTAATACATAGAATCTTATATTCATTAATGTGTTAGAGCATGTTCTCTATGGTTGTTGGAACTTAGAAGTGCATGTATATGTTAAAATTACATCTGAGTATCTGACAGTTCATTTGATTTTTGTGTGTACTCTATAGTATGATTCTATGAATTATGCTATACTTTTATGGAATTTGCTAACATCAAACTTATGGTTTTGTTTAAGCATCTCGTAATTAACAATGTTTTCAAAATAAAACTTACTAATTTCATAAACACGTGATTTCAACACATATAGTTACGGTAAATGAGTTTTAATAAGACATTTATTAGTATGAACTATGAAGTGAGTTTTTTAGATTTAAAAATGTTTTTAGTAAGATAAGCTTAGGGGTGGAAACGAGCCGAAACGCTCGTGAAAAGCTCGGGATCGGATCGGTAAAAAGCTCGAACGAGCCGAGCCTAAACGAGCTCGAGCCTAAATTTGAGCTCATTTAATAATCGAGCTCGAGCCCGAGCTCTATACAAAAAGCTCGAGTAGGCTCGCGAGCCTAAACGAGCCCTAGAAATATATACGTATATATATTGCCTATACGTATAAACGAGCTTAAAAGTAATAAACGAGCTCGAGCCTTATGTAATTAACGAGCCGAACTCTATTTGAACTTTGTTTTCTTTAAAACTTTATATAAATTAGTCGATCCCGAGCCCGAGCTTGAGCTTTTGAAAATTTTCACGAGCCGAGCTCGAGCTCAATATATAAGGCTCGAAACGAGCTCGAGCCCGAGCTCGAGCTTTATATATGTAAACGAGCCGAGCTCGAGCTCTGGCAGGCTCGGGCTCGGCTCGGCTCGTTTTCACCCCTAGATAAGCTTATCAATAACTCATGGTATTGATGTTTGCAAATCCATTTATTTAGCCCAAATAATTGCAGGCCCATTTATCGCAATTTATCTTCATCAGTAGACTTAACTAATGACATATTTTCAAGATTGATTCTATTATTGTTGTAGAAAAGAGATAAAATAAAAAGTATCCAAGATAAAGTATAGAAGGTATCAAAGATATCAAAAATGTATAAAAAGGCATTTATTTTTAACTTGTAGCACAAAACATATTATCTTTAGTTTTTGTTGTCTTTTTAATTTGTTTAGTTGTTATCACTCTAGTACTAGATAGATAAATTGTACTCACAACGTCCCACTTTTATTGTTCACTAACGAAATACGTGAGATTTAACATAGGTGTGATAAACACAAAATTTAACTAGTGAAATGTCATTTTTATCTTTATATTTAGTACATTGTTTCCTTTAAAGCAAAGCTATTAAAAATTGAAAAATAATAGTTAAGGATAAAATAGTAAACTTGATTATTTGTAACCGACTTTTTAAAAGAAGAAGACAATTTTTTGAGGACAAACAAAAATAGTAATATGGTCAATAACAACGCGCTGGATGGAGTAGTGTTAGTTTAACAAAGTTGAGTTTAGATCAATAAGAAACAAAACTAAAATAAAAAAGGTAGAAAAAACAACAATGCATATTTTATATACACCTACATACAATATATTTATATTCTCTTTAATTTCTTCCTCTCATTTAAAATATGTAACTAAACCTCGCGATCTTTTAATTTCCATTTTCCCCGCACTGAGCTTATTTGTGGTCCCCACTATGCTCAAAAGATAGCTATTTGGTCTGTTTGGTTCTGTGGCAATTTGGGATTGCTTATTTGCTTATTTAGCTTGTCCACTATGCTTTTCCAGTTTTTTGTGCTTAATTTGTGTGTATATAAGTTGTTTGCATCTTTATTTGTAGCTTGTTTGTAGTGTAGAGCTTATTANTATTAAAAATTGAAAAATAATAGTTAAGGATAAAATAGTAAACTTGATTATTTGTAACCGACTTTTTAAAAGAAGAAGACAATTTTTTGAGGACAAACAAAAATAGTAATATGGTCAATAACAACGCGCTGGATGGAGTAGTGTTAGTTTAACAAAGTTGAGTTTAGATCAATAAGAAACAAAACTAAAATAAAAAAGGTAGAAAAAACAACAATGCATATTTTATATACACCTACATACAATATATTTATATTCTCTTTAATTTCTTCCTCTCATTTAAAATATGTAACTAAACCTCGCGATCTTTTAATTTCCATTTTCCCCCCACTAAAATTAGCTATTCATACACGTTGTATTTATTTATATTAAAAAGTAGCTGAGTTTTTTAACCACCCAACAAGGCAACAACGACCTCAAAATTGTCTTTAGCTGTAATCCTAAGCATGTCACGACAATAACCAAAGAAAACCGAAATAAAAGATTTAAAAGTTTATTTAAATATTCGTTTCTATGTTTCACAAGCGTATAGACACACTTATCTTTGGTTTTTAGATTTTATCATTTGCTTAGTTTTTTAGGATTTAGACAATTGGTTCGATTAGAATTGGTAATTTCTCATGCTTAATTATCATTAATGATAAAATATAAACACATCAAAAGTTTTGCATAATAAGATAACTAGCATAAGATAAGTCTGATAGTAAATAATACTCCGTAACAATGCATGGGCAGATAATCATTCGGCTAAATACTCCTTCGCAATTAGAACAGGAGGTCTTCGGATGTTCAAATTGGAACGAAACTCAAGAAATAAGGCACTTGAAAGACCATTGGTAAAGATATCCTCATATTGATACCGAGACGGAATGTGTAAGACAAGAAGTACCTGCCCAGAAGCCACATAATAACAAACAAAATATATATCTAGCTCGATATGCTTAGTACGTTGGTGTTGTACCGGATTAGTAGAAAGGTAAACAAAACTGACATTGTCATAGCAAACAAGCGTAATAGTATGCAAAGGAGCATGTAATTCCCGCAAAAGATTACGAATAATTCAAGGAGTTTCAGCGACAACATTAGCAACACCCCGATATTCAGCCTCTACACTAGAATGAGATAAAAGTAACATGTCGTTTAGCAGACCATGACAATATATTATCCACAAGAAAAACACAACACCCAGAAGTGAATCGTCAGGTGACTTCGCAACCTGTCCAATCAACATCGGTGTATGCAGTAAGCTAAGTGGTAGTAGAAACATGCAGTTGAATGTCATGATCAAGAGTACCACAAACATACAGAATAATCTGCTTCAAAGCAGCAAGATGAGGCTCAAGCATATAAAGACAAACCTGTTGAATAACATAAGAAATTTCTGTTAACGTGAAGTTAAGATACTGAAGAGCACCTGCAAAGCTATGATACAAGGTGGAATCAGAAATCGGTTCCTCATCAGGACCCAACTTGGAGCCAGTGTCAATCGGAGTCATGCAAGGATTGCAATGTTGCATGTGGGCTTTCTCAAATAATTAAAAGCGTCAAGATCGGTCATAGAAAACTTGCCATGTAAGGAGTTAATGACATGTTCTAAATGATATCATCGACATATAATAATAAATAAGCAATGCCAGTCCCGGGATGAAAAATAAACAACAAAGAGTCGGTTTTGTTGTGCTGAAAATCGACTATGCCATAAGAGGCAAAGCGTTGAAACCAAACACGCGGGGCTTGCTTAAGCCCATATAGTGATTGTTGTAAGTGACAAACATAATCTGAGTGAGGGGGATCAACAAACCCCCTGATGCTGATGCATATAAACTGTCTCAGAAAGATGACCATGAAGAAAAGTATCTCATATCCAACTGATGAATAGGTCAAGCCCGCGAAACAGCAAGACTCAAAACATTACAGATTAGTAATTTCCCAAACTTTAATTGGGTTCATGATCACAAACTTTACTTAGGTTCTATAATTTTAACTTTTTAGTATATAACGAAATATTAAACTTATCATCACCTTATAAGAAATCCATTATCTGTTAGTATACAACTTCATGCACAAGTACGCCTTAAGACTAGTCGTAGTGAGAACAATGGTTTGTTCGGTCTACCAAACCAAATGCCCCAACCCCTTTACGAGGACCAAACCAGATGCACCCCCCCCCCTGAAAATGAATTATTTGGTTTGTTGGTGTTTGTATTTTCAAAAAATTAAATCAAGTTAAAATTAAAAGCCCACTTTCTTCTCTATAAAATCCTAGTTTCCCTTATCATTTTTTTAATACACTATCTTCTACAACTACCAACTAAAAAAGTGTCTCACAAAACTCCCAAAAACAAAACACCAAAATCCCGAAGACAACAAAAAGTTTCTACAACAAACGACCCCAATTTTATGTTAACCGGGAAATCACCACCGATTAACTTTCATCCCGCTAGTTTCACATACCAATCAATGTATCGACCTTTTATTTACACGAATAACCCATTTGTCCAACAACAACAAAACAAAATGCACCAATCATTTAACCAACAACAACAAAATCAAATGCACCAAGCATTTAACCAACAATACAGGTATCGTCCACACATGTAATAACCACCGTACTAATATCAACCTTTTTCTCCAGGTGAAGGTTCAGAAGGTCCATCCCACTCGTTCAAGATGGCTCTCCCATCGAGGAGGTTGTGCCTGTCTAAAGGAAGTATATGAGAAGGCGTCAAGCGGCCAAGAAGAATGGAAAAGATTTAAATGATTCATGGAGCCCTTAGGAAGAGATAGCTTTATGTAAAGCTTGGGTAGACGTATCCGAGAATAGCGTTGACGGAAATTTTAAAAAGGTGACAGGGTTTAGGCGGAAATAGTAAACTACTTTGAGAAGGAAATGGGGGAAGCAAAAAGAAGCTACGATTCCCTCAACTACAAATGGATAAATAGGATGCGTCCTAAAGTTAGTCAATTTTGTGATGTTTACAACTGATGCGTGATTTTGCAACCTTACAAAAGGTTTTACTTCTCAAGGAATCTTGAGAAGCTTGCAATCCCCACCAGGCAGTGTACTTGACCGATGTAGTATAGTGAGTGGCAAGTACCGGGGGATTGATTGTTCTCTCAAAGAATAGTGTCGTTAGGATTGAAACTAATCTAACTAGGTCTAGAGGTGAGGGATGATTCTTTTTGTATTTTTATATTTTATGAAAAGCAAGTAAAAATCTTGGGTATTGGAAGAGTGGGCGGAATTAGTTGCTACTTGCTAGCCAACTAACCCAAATAACTACTAAAACAATAAAAATAAAATAACAAGAAAATAAAATGTATGAACTTCTTATATGGAGAAGACGTGTTTACTTAGATTTCATTACTCCTTAGTTATCTTTTATTGATTAATTGGTTTTGTCACAATTGCGTGGATGAAGGGTTGCATTCCTTAATACCATTCGTGGGGCCGTGTACGATCTTCCCTAACTCTATAAGGTTCGATCTCTTCCTATGACGACACGTTTAGTATCCTATCATGGCCTCATTAATAGTCACTTATGCATTTAATACAACCAATAAAACCGTAGTACACATCCGATTACGTTTCTTAAGACGTTCAAGCAAGTTACCGTATAGGAGATTAGCCAGTTTTCTTAAGCCTAACGCTAAAATAAATCACCTACAACAATTAATGACAAACCAACAACCAATAATCAATAACTAAGTTTCATTAGATCTAAGCAAACACAAATAAACCTAGGCTAGCATGTTAATAGAAAGAAAAACATACAATATAATCAAACAACACATATACATATTGAATGATTAAAGGATAACTTATCTTCAATTAAACATGGATGAAAGTAGGGGTTTGAAACCCTTACAAAAGCTATAAAATCGTGCTAGGGTTTGTG
Source organism: Artemisia annua (assembly GCA_014162995.1). NCBI lineage: Eukaryota > Viridiplantae > Streptophyta > Magnoliopsida > Asterales > Asteraceae > Artemisia > Artemisia annua. The sequence goes on from LBNU01015565.1 coordinate 16,868, forward strand.
GCAAAAGTTCCTCTCCAAAAGTTCTCCTAATGAATGAAAAATCCAAGAATATATATAGAATTTACAATCTGACGGCGTCACCTTTTGAGTCATGACGCCGTCAAGTCGCTGTCCTAGGGTTTCTTGATTGCCTAGATCCACTTCTGACGCCATCTGGTTGAATTGTTCTCTGGGCCGTCTCTCTTTACAATAACACGTGACGTCCTTGATGAATTAGCACGTGATGCCGTCACGTGTAATATTCCCAATATCTTTCTGGCGCGTCAAGTGTAAACTGATTATCCACCTCTTGATCAACATGTGACGGCGTCACCTTGTGAGCTTGGACGCCGTCAAGTACTGTTTCCAGCTTGGATTCTTGACTTTGTCGTTTTCTTCACTTTTTGCTCCAAAAACATCCAAAATGTTTAATTTTCCAGAATTCTTCTCCAAAGTATCTAAATTGATAAAAGAAACGATTTGAGATAATAATTGATCATAATATCACGACTTAGGGCTTAAATGACCCCTTAAAAGCGTAACAAATTTCTCCTTATCAACAACAACGTCAAAGGAAGGCACCAGAGTGGAGCATGTGAATATACAATCTATGAAGCAACGTGGAAAGAGTATCGTGCTATTTACACTACGCCTTCCACAATGATTGAATGCTGGAGGATTTTGAATGAACATAGCCAATGGAAATATGTAGAAATGTCAAATTTTTTCAAATCCAAAAAAGCTACTTCCAAAAAATTGAGGACATCGGAAACCACCTCACACGACACTTTCGACTCAGCATATATTCGTTTGGACCTGAACGACGAAGCAGCGGATTCAGAGGATGTAGAGGTTCAAGAGGCTCAACTAATGGGTCGAGACAGGTCTAAAAAGAAAGGATCATCCTCCGCTTCTTGTTCAGAATCTTCAGTTGTTCTTGATCCTGGTCTCGTTGACGCGTTGCTATGTAAATTCATAAACGTCGCAAGGCCGTTATTTTTGCCGAGGAAGGAAGGCTCCTTTGAGTATTTGAGAATAAAGGATCAGGAATTGGAATTGGAAAATTTGAGGCGTTGGGAGCAAACGCAATTGGAGAGACTAAAGCTTGCACAAGAGGAAAAATTGGAACAATAGAGGCTTGCACAAAAGGAAATAGAATTAGAGTTGCAACGCCAAATAATAGAATTTAAACAACAAGCAAAAATACAAAAAGACATCATGTATTACAATGAACCGCATGACCATTTAACCGGAAACAATTAGAGACGGTGCTGACCCTAAAGCGAAAAATCAATGAGCGATATAATTTATACTATTAGTTTAAATTTTTAACTTTTGTCGTGATGTTTTTACGTTTATTTTTGTTATCATTTTAATGTTTTTTAATTATTAATGAAATTTTAATTTAAAAAAAATAAAATAAAAGAAAAAAGTGTTCGGTCACAATCACTATTACAAGTGTTTGGTCTATGAGAAAGAAAGTTGAATGACGTTGATATGACAGTGCTGTTCAATCTCTTTTGTGGTCATTGTTACTACTAGTCTACTCTAAAGTAAATGTGCGTAAATTATTAGGCATTTAATCTTTATACCTGTTTACAAGAGCCAGTCTTTTTTTAAACTAAATTTACAAGAGCCAGTCACTGAACTAAAGTTCATTTTCTCATGTTCTAATAAGCTTTACAGATTTAATCAATTCAAAGCTATTTTTGTAATATTCGGTCAAAAAAACTCAGCGCGGAGTATCGCTAACATGTGATTAAGTGACAAATATCGCAAAACCCATAATTATATACTAGTAATAACAAGAAACTACCGAGTTTTTGTCTTCTTTAACAAACTCTCCTTTATACCCATTCAACCCATTTTCACAATCATCATCACCAATGGATCGAGTCGAATTCAGGGCTCAAATCATAAGAAACCACTTGCGAAACAGTCAAACAACCACATTCAACCACCACTTAACAACCTTACCATGCATCAACTACCTCCCACAAGAATTAACAGAACCAACATCAAATTTCGACACCCATTTACTCAGTAACCTACTC
>LBNU01015569.1:1427-15433 GCA_014162995.1 Artemisia annua
TTTACGGTCACTGATAATGACTAATCCAACAAAACTTGTGCCTAATTTGTCACACATATTCGGGGTTTTGGTCACTCTTTTTCGATGGAAAAGGCCACGAACTCAACAATGTGACCATATGCCACCTACGGTGGCGGGACCTTTTGTCACACATGACGAAAAAAACGTGCGTGACTATATGCATATCGTCACACATTTTTGGCGTGACCAACAGAACTTTTTGTACCAGTGAGTTAAGTGTTTTATAAAGAAGTAACTAATACATTTAATGTAGCAACCCACTAACTTCCCCACTAATTTCCCATAGGTTAGCTACTTAAGCCCTACTAACTTAACTTAGGCCCTTACTAAGTATTATCTAGGTTATCTATGCCTATATCTATTTCCCCAGTGAAATTTTGCTTTATTATATCACTATAACCTATATGACCTTTAGACAGGCTCACGTATCCACCTATGCCAAACGCCACTATGTATACCTAATGTAAACATCCCAGTATGTCAAGTCTAGGTTATAAACATAATTTCACTAAGTAATCTATACTCTAGTACACTATATCTATCAAAAACCCTAATCAAACCCTAATTGCACCTTATGTGTTTACGGTTATCTCTAAAACCCTAATTGCTTAACCAAACTAGTTTGAAAGTGTTCAAGGCTTATGTATGGGTTACCTTAGAAACTTTAGGATATCTTAGTACCCCTAAACCCTAGTACAACCCTTTAGAGCTTAGGTGCAAGTCCTTTAGGCATAGAACCCTAATTAGGTCATTTAGGTCCCGAAACTAGGTCTAAACCTTCCCGAATCTTTAGTATAAGCCACAACCGCTTAGTATATGTTCCGTAAGCCTTAATCACAGCCTCTAATCACATTATAAACCCTAATCTAGGCACTAAACCCTAGTCAAAACCCTAACCTAGTTTAAGCCCTAAACTACCCCTAAACCTAGTTAAAACCCACTCTAAGCTAGCAACCACCCTAGTACCACTCCTAGCAACTTACACACCACCTTTTCATCCCAAGAAACCACCCTAGCACCTCCCTAGTAGCTTACAAGTAGCTTATGCACCTACTTGTAAGCTACTTGCCATTTTAGGTCATTTTACACCACAAACAACCCTACCACCACCTCTACAGCCCCCTACCAACTCCCTAGCCTTCCTTAGTCACCCTTTCCACCTATCCTTGAACACCTCCCCACGTTGCTTAGCCTCCACTCCAAGTATACTTAGCCATAAGGGCTAACGAGCCCTATAAATACCCTTGGAACCCTATCATTTCAAACCATCCCTTCATTCTTCTTCACCTCACCTCACTTAATCCTAGAAGTAGCATAAGGTCCCTAGTAAGCCTAAGAGCTGAGAACACTAAGCCTAGAACCCTTGTCGAAGTAAAAACTTGCCGAGAAACCCTAAACTTTAGCAAAACCCTCGTTAGGCCTCCCCCTTATCACGTAAGCCATTTTATTTATTCTAATGACTTTAGTACTGACCTAGGATAGATATAAGATGCCTTAGATCATATTAGAACCCTTGCCTAAGCCTTGATCACTAGAACTTGCTCATTTTCTTTTTAAAACCCTAAAACTAGTCGAAATGATGTTTGCATGCTATAAGCCCTTTTCATAAGCTATAAGCTAGTTTAGATAACTTAGTTAAGCTAATATTAATAAGGTCATAAGCCTAGAAACTCTTTTGTTTCTTAAAAATATAGTTTGCATGAAATTAGGACTAGTTTTGCAATGTTTTCCATGCATAGGGGTATATATGGTAACTTTCTGAAAATATTGAGTCTAGGGACTGTTTTTAACATTTCTTAGAAGCACAAAGTATAAGGACTCTTTTTGTAAAGATCTGAAACCTTAGGATAAAAAGTAATATAGTTATAAACTTATAAGGACTAGTTTTGTAAAAGTTATAAAGTTAAGGGTATAAATGGTAATTTTTGAATACTTATAAGTCTAAGGGTCATTTCTGTCATTACTCTAAAATATATAAGTGTAGGTTCTAATTGTGTGAAATTTAAAAAGTTAAATGCTTAATATGTTTATATTTGAAAGTTTAGGGTAGAAATGGTAAATATGTGAGCATGAAGGGTATAAACGGACTATTTTCATATAATTATCAAAAACCTATTTTTAGTTAACAACATAACACAATACTAGGGAGCTTCATGTGAGGGGTTTCATTTGGGTATTCGTTTTGACGAGTTTGCTGGGTTTACGATTTAAAGTGCCCTGGCTACTCAAACGTTTACTACATGACCTCTGGATTATGATGGCCCGAACGGTATTATATTATATCTAATATCTAATAACAACATGACACAATAATAGGGAGCTTCATGTGAGGGGTATGTACTTCTGAATTATGATGGCCCGAATGGTATTATGTTAAGTAACATAATACAATACTAGGGAGCTTCATGTGAGGAGTATGTACTTCTGAATTATGATGGCCCGAACGGTGTTATGTTATATCTAAATCTAGAAACTCTAAGAGTGATTATTTGAGAAAACCTAAACTAGGACTTGACATACACACACCTACACTACCCCCAGGATACGTGAGTAAGCTGTCTAAACCCCTACCCTACTTACCTTAGACCCAGGTGTGTTCATAGCCTCAAACTTTTTAAATTCCGTGAGTTTTCATAGCCTCACTTTTAAATGCTTTACAACCCTGTGAGGGGGATACATGCTTACTTTTCCCTTTAAATCGAATACAAGTCTTTTTCTTTGGTTATTGCACGAGTAAACTACCTGCCACCACTACACAACTAAATTCATGAACTTAATCACTTGCGAGTGAACGCGAATATAGTTGATAGATCTATTAGTGTTCGACAACTCCCGTTGGTTTGCCAGTGTCTTGGGTACCAATAAGTACTATATTTTAACCCTCTCTAAAGGATTAACTTTGGCAAGTTATCCTTTCGGTCCCATTATGGTTTGGTCTGCAGACCCCATGATCTGGTTATGTTAACGTGCGGTTCATGAGCTTAGTGCAATAACCTTCTCTCTCTAAAACTTTTCCACACATAGGGTTTCAGCTGAACCTTGTGGAACTTGTATTCACTCTATATCTACTTAAACCTATGACTCTCACTCAACCTTAGTGTTGACTCTTTAAGCATGTTATCCTAGGTATATGAGCAATTTAGGAACCCTGGAACGGTGTGGCACTGGACATGAGAACGTCCAGACTAGTTATCATTCATCTTTTGCTTTAAAAACGTATCTTAGGGACCTCTCTTTTGGTAAAAGTGCATCTTTTACTGTAAAAACTCTGATGAATAAATGAATGATAACTCCTTTTTCAAAAACGTCTCTTTTCGAGTCATTTTCTATTATCATGTCTTTGTATCTATGAAGTAATACCCCAGATCAAATTCCGTTGTGATCTATGAAAAATGGGGGTGTTACAGATTGGTATCAGAGCCTTGGTTATAGAGAACAAAAGGTTTTTCCTAAACTATAACCACTTTTTCTAAAAGTCCTCCGTGCTACTAGACTCCCCGACTTGCCTTTAGGCTAGATTCTCGACTTGCCTTTAGGTTAGACTCCCCGAATTGCCTTTAGGATAGATTCCTTACTATTGCCTCTAAGATAGATACCCCACTATAATAGTCAAGATTACTATGTTCCCGAAGTATTTTCCCCTCCCCGTAAGAAAATACGTATTATACCACCCTCGCCTTCCCCTAGGTTTGAAATAGGAAATAGTTCTTATAAAACTCCTTTAGAAAGGCATGAGGAACAAATTGAGGATATACTTAGTCACCTAGATAAATTGTCCTTAGGACGTATCGAGGAAGTAGAAAATAAGATTAGTGATCTAGGAAAAGGTAGAGTTATAATTCAAAAAAACTATTATAGGTTAGAAAACGAACTAGAGAAAACTCGTAGTCAAATTTCTAAGTTACAAAAGAAATATGAAGGACACTCTGATGAAGTAGTTACAACTCATGTTAGACTTTCCACTATAGAAATGATAATCGAGGATATTAGAGATAGTCATAAGTATGATATAAGGGATCTTTTAGAAGCAATTCAGGAACTTAAGAATAGCAAAGGATCTAACTAGTAAGGTTATAGACTTAGTTCTAATAGGTAGTTTAGTTATATAGGTAGTTTAGCTAGATGCGAGTACTTGTTAAGTTTTCACCTTGTAAGATATAGGAACAAGTCGTTATAGAAGTTATTGTTTGCCTATACTTAGTTTTCTTAAGTTACGTATCCCGTATTAGGATCCCCTATGCTTTATATTATAGGAACCACTATAGGCCTACCCTAAGTTTTAAGAACTTGAGGTTATTAGAAATTTTAAAACAAGTAAACTTACCTAGGAACACTAAAACTTATAATGATTAGGATCTTTTAGTATCACTATGCCTTTAGATGGGGGAAACGAACTTCCGAGGAATTTAGTAAATCTTGTTAGGAAATCCGCCCTTTTAGTTTTAGGATTCCTAATACTCTATTTCTCCGGTATCGGGCAATGTTCTAAGAGTTAGAACTTGTATCTTCCATCTCTACGCAAGCTTCTATTAGTTAGAACTTGCAAGAATGTCTATGTCGAATTTTAATCCTCATTATATTCGGCTACGACATTATTCTCATCTCATCTTATCTTACGATCGTCTATAGAATGGCATGTACGAGATCAACTACTCCTGCCATGACTCAGGAAGCCATCCGGCAACTAGTTGCTGACAGTGTGACTGTGAACACTAGAAGCTAGGAATGCTAACATGGCTAGAAACCCTGAAATTCCTGTGGTGAAGAAGAGTAACTACAAGGAATTTTTGAGCTGTCAGCACTTCAATTTCAAGGGGACAGAAGGGACCATAGGACTGATTCAGTGGTTTGAGAGGAGTGAATCAGTATTCTCCCGTAGTAACTGTACTGAGGATTGTAGAGTTAAGTTTGCTACCGGTACTCTTACCAAAGAAGCTTTGTTCTGGTGGAACTCGTATGCCCAGCCAATAGGAATTGAGGAGGCATACAAGCTAACCTGGACTGAATTTAAGAAACTCATTATTAGGAAATATTGCCCTCGAACGGAAGCCAAGAAAATGGAAGATGAGTTTTACAACTTGATTGTAAAGGGGAACGATGTTAAANGGTACTCTTACCAAAGAAGCTTTGTTCTGGTGGAACTCGTATGCCCAGCCAATAGGAATTGAGGAGGCATACAAGCTAACCTGGACTGAATTTAAGAAACTCATTATTAGGAAATATTGCCCTCGAACGGAAGCCAAGAAAATGGAAGATGAGTTTTACAACTTGATTGTAAAGGGGAACGATGTTAAAACTTATATTAGGAGATTTCAGGAATTGGCAACTTTGTGTCCCACAATAGTGCCAACTACCGAAAAGACGATAGAAGTTTTCATCGGAGGTTTACCCCAAAGTATCGAAAGTAATGTTACTGCCTCTAAACCACAAACTTTAGAGGAAGCCATTAACATTACTTTGAGGTTAATGGATCAAGTAACAAAGCACAACTCTGTGCCAGCGCCCAACGATAATAAATGAAAGTTCCACGATGGGAGAGCTTTCGAAAACACCCGTAACACTGATGGTAATCATCATACCAACCCCTATCCTCAACCAAACCCAAGGCAAGAAGCTGCTAGAGCTTATGTCGCCACTCCAAATTAGGGAAGTGGTTACGCTGGAAAAGCCCCTCTCTGTGTGAGATGTGCTTTGCACCACACAGGACCTTTTTCATCAAATGTACTACATGTAACAAGGTGGTCCATTAGGCAAAGGATTGCAGGCACAAAGGACCAGCCACTAGGGGCAATCTGCCACTAGTAACAGTCATTTATCATGCTTGTGGAGAAAAAGGACACTATGCAAATAGATGTCAAAAGAAAAATATTGATGGTGCCCAGGGAAGAGGTTATATGTTTAGGAATAGGAATTACCAAGAAGATCCGAGCTTAGTCACAGACTTAGGATCTAACCCTTTGCCTTAGGTATCTATTCTCACCCTCGCCTACTAACCCTAGTTAAAATCTCGGGACGAGATTTTCGTTTAGGATGGGAGACTGTAGCAACCCATTAACTTCCCCACTAGTTTCCCATAGGTTAGCTAAGCCCTACTAACTTAACTTAGGCCCTTACTAAGCATTATCTAGGTTAGCTATACCTATATCTATTTCCCGAGTGAAATTTTTGCTTTATTATATCACTATTACCTATATGACCTTTGGACAGGCTCATGTATCCACCTATGCCAAACACCACTATGTTTACCTCATGTAAACATCCCAGTATGTTAAGTCTAGGTTATAAACATAATTTCACTAAGTAATCTATCACTCTAGTACACTATATCTATCAAAAACCCTAATTGAACCTTATGTGTTTACGGTTATCTCTAAAACCCTAATTGCTTATCCAAACTAGTTTGAAAGTGTTCAAGGCTTATGTATGGGTTACCTTAGCAACTTTAGGATATCTTAGCACCCCTAAACCCTAGTACAACCCTTTAGAGCTTAGGTACAAGTCCTTTAGGCATAGAACCCAAATTAGGTCATTTAGGTCCCGAAACTAGGTCTAAACCTTCCCGAATCTTTAGTATAAGCCACAACCACTTAGTACATGTTCCCTAAGCCTTAATCACAGCTAATCACATTATAAACCCTAATCTAGGCACTAAACCCTAGTCAAAACCCTAACCTAGTTTAAGCCCTAAACTATCCCTAAACCTAGTTAAAACCTACTCTAAGCTTGCAACCACCCTAGTACCACTCCTAGCAACTTACAAGAAGCTTACACACCACCTCTTCATCCCAAGTAACCACCCTAGCACCTCCCTGGTAGCTTACAAGTAGCTTATGCACCTACTTGTAAGCTATTTACCATTCTAGGTCATTTTGCACCACAAACAACCCTACCACCGCCTCTACATCCCCCTAACTAGTCCCTAGCCTTCCTTAGTCACCCCCATCTGTCCTTGACCACCTCCCCACGTTACTTGGCCACCACTTCAAGTATACTTAGCCATAAGGGCTAAAGAGCACAATAAATACCCCTCGAACCCTATCATTTCAAACCATCCCTTCATTCTTCTTCACCTCACCTCACTTAGTCCTGGCACTATCATAAGGTCCCTAGTAAGCCTAAGAGTCGAGAACACTAAGCCTAGAACCCTTGTCGAAGTAAAAACTAGCCGAGAAACCCTAAACCTTAGCAAAACCCTCGTTAGGCCTCCCCCTTATCACGTAAGCCCTTTTATTTATTCTAATGAATTTAGTACTGACCTAGGATAGATATAAGATGCCTTAGATCATATTAGAACCCTTGCCTAAGCCTTGATCACTAGAACTTGCTCGTTTTCTTTTTAAAACCCTAAAACTAGTCGAATTGATGTTTTCATGCTATAAGCCCTTTTCATAAGCTATAAGCTAGTTTAGATAACTTAGTTAAGATAATATTAATAAGGTCATAATCCTAGAAACTCTTTTGTTTCTTAAAATATAGTTTGCATAGAATTAGGACTAGTTTTGCAAAGTTTTCCATGCATAGGGGCATATATGGTAACTTTCTGAAAATATTGAGTCTAGGGACTGTTTTTAACATTTGTAAGAAGTACTAAGTATAAGGACCCTTTTTTCAAAGTTCTAAAACCTTAGGATAAAAAGTAATATAGTTTTAAACTTATAAGGACTAGTTTTGTAAAAGTTCTAAGGTTAAGGGTATAAATGGTAATTTTTGAAAATATATAAGTGTAGGGACTAATTGTGTGAAATTTAGAAAGTTAAATGCTTAATATGTTTATATTTGAAAGTTTAGGGTAGAAATGGTAAATATGTGAGCATGAAGGGTATAAACGGACTATTTTCATATAATTATCAAAAACGTATTTTTAGTTAACAACATAACACAATACTAGGGAGCTTCATGTGAGAGGTTTCATTTGGGTATTCGTTTTGACGAGTTTGCTGGGTTTACGATTTAAAGTGCCCTGGCTACTCAAACGTTTACTACATGACCTCTGGATTATGATGGCCCGAATTGTATTATATTATATCTAATATCTAATAACAACATGACACAATACTAGGGAGCTTCATGTGAGGGATATGTACTTCTGAATTATGATGGCCCGAACGGTATTATGTTAGGTAACATAATACAATACTAGGGAGCTTCATGTGAGGAGTATGTACTTCTGAATTATGATGGCCCGAACGGTGTTATGTTATATCTAAATCTAGAAACTCTAAGAGTGATTATTTGAGAAAATCTAAACTAGGACTTGACATACACACACCTACACTACCCCCAGGATACGTGAGTAAGCTGTCTAAACCCCTACCCTATCACACTTTTTAAATTCCGTTAGTTTTCATAGCCTCACTTTTAAATGCTTTACAACCCTGTGAGGGGGATACATGCTTACTTTTTCCTTTAAATCGAATACAAGGCTTTTTCTTTGGTTATTGGACGAGTAAACTACCTGCCACCACTACACAACTAAATTCATGAACTTAATCACTTGCAAGTGAACACGAATATAGTTGATAGATCTATTGGAGTTTGACAACTCCCGTTAGTTTGCATGTCTCTTGGGTACCAATAAGTACTATATTTGAACCCTCTCTAAAGGATTAACTTTAGCAAGTTATCCTTTCGATCCCATCATGGTTTGGTCTGCAGACCCCATGATCTGGATCTGTTAACGTGCGGTTCATGAGCTTAGTGCAATGATGCGTGGTTTTTCAACCTTGCAAAAGGTTTTACTTCTCAAGGGATCTTGAGAAGCTTGCAATCCCCACCAGACAGTGTACCTGACCGATGTAGTATAGTGAGTGGCAAGTACGGGGGATTGATCGTGCTCTCGGGGAATAGTGTTCGTTAGGATTGAAAGCTATGTAAACTAGGCCTAAAGGTGAGGGATGATTCTTTTTGTATTTTTATATTTTATGGAAAGCAAGTAAAAATCTCGGGTATTGCAAGAGTGGGCGGAATTAGTTGTTAGTCAACTAACCCAAATAACTACTAGTGCAATAAAAATAAAATAATAAGAAAATAAAAGTGGTGAACTTCTTATAGTGAGAAAAGCGTGTTTACTTAGATTTCATTACTCCCTAGTTATCTTTTATTGATTAATTGATTTGTCACAATTGCGTGGATGACGGGTTGCGTTCCTTAATACCATTCGTGAGGCCGTGTACGATTTTCCCCAACTCTATAAGCTCCTATCTCTCCCTATGACGACGCGTTTAGTATCCTATCATGGCCTCATTAAGAGTTACTTATGCATTAAATACAACCAATAAAACCGTAGTACACATCCGATTATGTTTCTTAAGACGTTCAAGCAAGTTACCGTATAGGAGGTTAGCCAGTCTTCTTAAGCCTAACGCTAAAATCAATCACCCACAACAATCAATAACAAATCAACAATCAATAACATTAGATCTAAGCAAACACAAATAAATCTAAGCTAGCATGTTAAAAGAAAGAAAAGCATACAATATAATCAAACAACACATAGACATATTGAATGATTAAAGGATAACTTATCTTCAATTGAACATGAAAGAAAAGAGGGTTTGAAACGGTAAAATTACTGCAAAAGTCGGACTAGGTTTTGTACACCAAAAGTTCCCCACGAAAAGTTCCACACAATGAATGAAAAATCGAAAACTATATATAGATTTACACAGATGACGGCGTCACCTTTTGATGGCTGACGCCGTCATCTCGCCGTGGTTAAGGTTTCTTGTCGTCCAATCCAATTGCTTCACGTCGTCCCCTTGTAGGTCTTCTGGGCCGTCACGCTTTAGATTAACACGTGACGGCCTACTTCTTGTATAACGTGACGCCGTCACGTGTTATGCTCCAATTTTTCTTCTGGCGCATCAAGTGTAAACGTGATATCCACCTCTTGTCTTATTGAGTGACGGCGTCACCTTGTGACTCTTGACGCCGTCATGTACAATTTCCAGCATGGTTTCATGACTTTGTTGTTTTCTTCACTTTTAACTCCAAAAACATCCAAAATGCTTCATTTTCCAGAATTCTTGTCCAAAGTACCTAAAATGACAAAAGGAATGATTTGAGGCAATATTTGATCATAATATCACGATTTAGGGCTTAAATGACCCCTTAAAAGCGTAACAAATTTCTCCTTATCATGCAATAACCTTCTCTCTCTAAAACTTTTCCACACATAGGGTTTCAGCTGAACCCTTTAGAACTTGTATTCACTCTATATCTACTTAAACCTATGACTCTCACTCAACCTTAGTGTTAACTCTTTAAGCATGTTATCCTAGGTATATAAGCACTTTAGGAACCCTGGCACGGTGTGGCACTGGATATAAGGACGTCCATACTAGTTATCATTCATCTTTTGTTTTAAAAACGTATCTTAGGGACCTCTCTTTTGGTAAAAGTACATCTTTTACTATAAAAACTCTGATAAATAAATGAATGATTACTCCTTTTTCAAAAACGTCTCTTTTCGAGTCGTTTTCTATTATCATGTCTTTGTATCCATGAAGTACTACCCTAGATCAAATTCCACAGTGATCTATGAAAAATGGGGGTGTTACATTTAATAACCTTTTATCAAATATATTAATTACTTAAATCCAATCATAAATACCTTTAAATAAGAATTATGAATCATTAGACGATTTCAACGAATCTCACTCGTATGGCTCACGTGATGTTGAGAGTTATATCAAGGTTTTTGTGATTAGAAATACAACATATGTATGTATATTGTATATAAACGATTCAATTTTATGATTTTCACGCTTACCCATAGAAAAAACACATACAATGAAATTCAAATATGTGTTATCACATGTGACACATATATATGATACTCAAATATATATAGACACATTTGACACGTACGTATGAAAGCCAAATATGTATGGACACACACGTATGAAATACATAAGTGCGACCAATATTTACATATAAAGACACATATATGTTATATACATATGCATAAACTCATTGTGAAGTTGCTAAAAAGAATTGGTCCATGGTTCTTAAACGATAGGACATAAACAACGTTATCCATGGTTCTTAGACAATAGAACATAAAAAACGTTATCATCTTCAATCAATCTGATGTTGAAACACAAAAGATTGTTGTTGGTAATATTCTTGTAGAAACTCTTATTCTGAGTTTAGTTATGGACTAACTAACTCTTACACTTGTTTAAATCATGTTAACTAGTCGAGATAATTATATAATTGTTTATTAATTATAATCCATTACATGTGAATACAAACATGTTTGTGCATACACATACAATGTCTCTCATATGAGCATTTATATATACAAACACTTACATACATTCTTACATATGATACACACATATATTTACAAGAGACACATGAAGATACATAAATACACATATATTTACAAGAGACACATGAAGATACATAAATACACATAAACGTACTGAACGTTCAACGAACATTTCATGAACCGTTCGGTAAAATTTCATTTATGTTCGTTTACTTATTAAATGAAAAAACATGAACAATATTTTATATTCGTTTAGTTAAATGAACGAACATGAACAAAAGTCGCTTCCGTTCATAATGACTCGAGCTCACTAAATAATTTATGATCTTGACTCTAGCTCGATTAACAAAATTTCATCGACCAATTTCATGAATAGAGCTTACAAAATTATATACTTCGCTATACTCATTCGAAAATCATGTATATAGAAAGAGGTAAAACATATACTAGGGAATCATATATGATACAAGTATATCAATTATGTATTATCTATGAACCTTAATTAATCATTTATTTTATTCTTTGAGCATTATTTTTTTTTCTTTTCTATTATTAGATCAAGAGTATTAACTTTGTTATTTAGTTTAATTAGTAAATTTGTTAGCATAAGTTAATAAAAAAAATATCATATTTTTAATTAAGAATTATTATAAAATTTATGTTTTGAATGTAGTGGTTGTATATTGTCTAATCAAAGAAAAAAGATGAAAAGTATCCCACATTGAAAATAATAAGAAAAGTGAAGAGAGATGAACGCTATAAAACAAAGACCCACTTCACTTTTATAAAAACCACGTCTACTTGAAATTCTAAAAATATAAGCATAATTGTTATACACTTTTTTGCTTCAAATGCAAACTAGTATCTATTATAAGTTAGTTTGAGCATTAGAATAATTTTTATAATTGTAAACGAGCTTTCGAGCTCAAGCTTGAGTTAATAAACGAGCCTACCAAGTTCGATCTTCCATACGAGCATCTTAACTTAAAAATTTTAAACGAGCTTCGAGCTCAAGCTCAAACAATAAAAAAATATTCGAGCTCGAGCTCGAGCCAATTTATAAAAGTTTATTCGAGCTCGAACCGAGTAGTTAATAAACGAGCCTAGCTCGTTTAGGCCAAGACTCGACTCGGCTCGGATCGTTAACACCCCTAGCGTCGACTTTGTTGCTGCCAAAGGTGGAACCGAAAATTTCACTTCCGTCACACAAAACGAAAATTTTCATTATCCCCCAAAACATTTTAATTATCCAGGCAAACATTTTCATTATCCCCGAAAACATTTAACTCGTCTCCCCACCACCACAAAAACTGCAAATCAAAACAATTTTTTTTAACACCTCCTCATCCCCACCACCACCATCACCACCTTCAACCCTACCATACACGCACCACTGTGCACTTGATAATTTGCTACATCACCACATGAAACCACCACACCATCGCAGGTAAATTTGTGTTAAGTTGATTTTATTTTTAAAAATGTTAGGTTTTTTTTTATATAGATTTGTGTTTGTGTTTGTAAATTTGTGTTAATTCATAAATGTTTTTATATAGATTTGTGTTTGTAAATTTATGTCATTTTATAAATTTGTGGTTGTTTATGTTTGTGTAAAAGGCACAATCGTCGCCGCTGCCGGACCACAGCTATCTGCTATCGTCGTACTGCCTGCTGCCACCAACCAGCCACCACATCCACCACATCTGATAACGCTCCTTTTATACATATTTTTATGCGTGTTATCTACGCTTTTATGCTTATCTATTGATTAATTATATGAACTTTCGATACTTAATGGATTATATATGATATTGTAGGTTCATAGTACGTGTCGTGGAAGAATTGAAGAAAACACGAGGATATAAAGCTTAAACGAAGAAACAAACTGAAGTTAAAGATCTCCCGACACATGTCCACTGTTTTGGCCATAAGTTGAGCATACGAACTCCGATTTAGTTGATTCAAGCGGCTACGCGAAGCTAAGAGATAGGATAAAACTTTCGTTTTATGGTCAAAGGCTAAAAATGCCACGAAACCACCATACTTTTCAATAAGTACGGCGTACTTCCTGGTCTGTCCAGATCAACATCATTTATTTTGCTTCCATTGATTACCAAACCGATCATATACCCAAGACAAGTGTTCCTAAGCCTATTTATACCCCATTTGGCCACAAGAACTCATACCATATCATACAATATCATTGGAGAGGAGGAGGATTGGTGAGGATCATTGTATCCAATGATCTAAACATCCTTTATCACCATCGAGCCACCACTACCATCACCATCCTCCCTAACCACGAATTCCCTAAGGTCCATCACCATTTGCAGACCACCATTAGCCACTTTTACAGAAGCTAAACACAATACTTGGAGGATTCACACTAAATTCTCTCGAGTCTCTACCATAAACCTTGTTACTAAACACTCCATTTGGTGACACGTTGCGGATTTGCAGAGGTGGACCTAATAGTCCCTCGGGTATATTCAGTAGCATAGGTTGTTGGTTGATCATGGATACTTGGGTTATTGAACTAGTGCTTGTGGTAGTCGAAATATTGGTTTTTGGCTCTTTGTATTCATATTACTCGTCTTCCTCTAAGGTACATTTCATTTACTAAGTATATTGAAAAGTATGATGATTTATCATTTTTTGATGTTGGTTATGTGATTTTACCGATTGTTGTGTCTTATCCTTATTTGGACAC
>LBNU01015569.1:15609-25830 GCA_014162995.1 Artemisia annua
TATATTCAGTAGCATAGGTTGTTGGTTGATCATGGATACTTGGGTTATTGAACTAGTGCTTGTGGTAGTCGAAATATTGGTTTTTGGCTCTTTGTTTTCATATTACTCGCATAAACGGATTTGGTACATTTCTTTACTAATAATATTGAATAAGTTGATGAGTTTATCATGTTATTGATGTTGGTTATTGATTGGTTACGATGTGGTTGTGTCTTGCTTATTTGGACAACATTAGTATTACTTGTGAATATCTATGCTTATGAATTCAATATTACTTTTGCTTGGACCTTTTTTATCTCTTGATTGATTATTGCACTATCATCGGTCGAAAGGGTTAGTTGCTATGGTTAGTTTTGAATCATGAGTCAATGCTATACTTGTGAGAATTGTATGGTAAATTGATAAACAAACCAATTGGAATGATGTTTGAGACCCTTCCTTATGTTGACCGAATGGGTTGGGAGGAATTCATATATATGCGTGTTTGATATAAACCATTCTTAATGCATTCGTGATGATGTAGTATATAGGCCGAAAGGACTATATGTCATTATTGGTAGATATGCTTGTTGTGGTAATTACCCGTTATTCACCGCTTGGATGCGTTTGTTTATATAAAGTTTTGTAATATTTTTATCTATCGTGAACATACATTTAGGCTATTTGATTTGTGATACTCATTTGGCTTTGTTCTTGATAAAATTTCTGTCAATTGCTACAAATCCCGTGGAACGACCTAGACTTACCTTAGACTATATTGCAAACGAAGGGTGCACCGTGTTGTGTTTTATATTCGTTCGTTTGGTTCTTCTAGTTATTAAAAATTTAAAGCTTTTAAAACACACATCAACATCTGACCACCGATACGTATAAATGTATATTTGTTCTTTGTTTAATTTGTGTTTATTGAGTTTGTAAAATATTTGTATATAATTTGTATTGGTTTTGGAATGTTAGTAAGTTTTGGGATTGTGTAAAGGGTTGGTGGGATTAGTTTGGTTTTCATGTTTATGGGCTCATAAGTATTTGTTTATGTGTATGAGCTTATGTATTAGGGGTGTTCATTTTTAAGCTTATTTTTTGGCTTATGAGCTAATTTATTTTAGCTTATGAGCTCACATGCTCGTTTTTTTTGGCTTATTTTCCATCTTTAGTATAAGTCAGAAAATAAGCTAAAGAACTAGACTTATCATATATAAGCAAAAGCAGATAAGCTCATAAGCTACAAAAATAAGCTTTATCAAACACCTTAAAAAAGCCATACACTCAACTTGATAACACGAGCTTAGGAGCTTTTTCAAGTTCAAATAAGCCTATAAATCCCGAAAACAAGCTACGAGTAAAATTTAAACACCTTCATGTGGATTAAAGCCAATGTAATCTCACTTTTCTCTCTACATCTGTTCATAGTTATGTGTTTGATGGGGCACCTCCTGATTTAAAGAAACAAGAGCTTGCCAAACGGTAACTGAACTCTTGCACTCCCAGTCGATTTTAATAAATAGTGTTTTAAGGATGATATTGAGAAATTTAGTAAATGTATAGTGAAGGTTGGTTCCGATCATTTTTGTTATGATGGTTCTTTCACATCCGTTTTCACTAAACAAAAAGAGAAGAAAATCTTATTAAATAAGTTTTATGTGCTCTAATGATTTGTGGTTTCTGTGTTATAGGTAACAAAATAATATAACGAGGATTGCAAAAACTTTTGAGGCTTATGGAGTGCATGTTATTGAGGTAAAATTGTCGATTACAAAGTGTTAGTGCTCTTACATTATTCTCAAATCATATGAAGTGTGAGTGAGTTATCTCTACTTGTTTGTCGATTTTTGTAGGACGCGTTCCTGAAAAAGCCGATATAGTAATCCAAGTTGCAACAGGTAACTATTTATCTGGCATAATGATCATGGTTTGAATTTGAAAGAAGAGCAAACTGGAAAGGGGTTGTTGAATTAGCTTGTTTCCCGACATATTTGTTTATTTGAAATTGGAAATGTCGACTAGCTAAACTACGATGTTTTTATAGGTTCATAGAGTAATCCGAAAATGTGAGAGTGAACTGTAAGGGGGTGTTTGGATTAGCTTATTTCAGGACTTCTAAGATTATTTAAAATCAGAGTAGTCGATTAGCTCACTTTGTATGGATTATGCACTTACTCTTATGCATTATTAAAGTTCATAAGCTCAACTCATAAATAAATGAGCTAATTTACCTTTTGATTATACACAAGCTCATAGGCCTCACATGTAAGTTAAAACAAACACTCTTTTTGAACACTTAAACTGCTAAGGGTGATGTATTTTAAGTGTAAATAGAATTTGTAAATACAAATGTTTAGTTGTAATGTGATGATGTACGATTTGAAAGTACTAAATTAAGTTTAACTATTATTGACTGTAGATTTATAGTATACGTTACATATATTATTGAGATGCTGAGAGGGTAATATGCTCATCGCGTAGCCTGTTATAATGAAGCTGCTTTACACTTTGTTGAGGCATCAAATGTATGTTGGCTTTTGTATATCTTTAGACAGCTTATGAATTTCGAAGTGTCTTGCTTAAGTAATCTATAAAGTGTATACAGTCAAACACCACCTAAATGATAAAATGGGAACTCAATCACTACTTAAGATGTTTGCACTAGGTAGTTATTACGTGACACAATATGCTAACCATCTTCGAGATAAAGTTATATGCTTGTATTTGTTAATATATATAATTTGAACAATCATAGAGTTATGCTAGTATTCATCTTTGTGGGCAAGATTATACCATGCCATTATACTAGAGGGTTGCTTTGCATACTGGATGATTGAAATTGAACAGGTTTTGAACTTATTGTTGTTAGATTAAAAAGTGTATTAGCTCGTTGGAAAGACATGTATTGCGTGTTAGTACTGTCCCGTTTATGTTTGTTATTAACTTTTTTGTTTTTTTTGAACTACACAGGGAGGTTTTGGGGGTTACTGTCCGATCTTTGATCCCAGAAGTAGTAGTCGGATTGTACCCGGTGATTTTGATGGTGATTGTGTTGGTACCGGTGATTTAGATGGTGATTTTGACGATGCTGAATTACTTCTGCTCATGTTTGTGTTAATATTGCTTAGATGGATTTAGTGATGCTCATGAACTTCAAAGAAAATGTGCCAAATATTTACTACTGCTAGTACAACAGTTACTACTGCTAGTCTCTAGCTGGTACTGCTCAGAGATTAAGACCGCTCGAAGTTGCTAGTTGCTTATGGAAAAGATTATAGATACTTAGGAAACTATTGTAAGCCGACAAGGACTCCTTGGTGTATGAAAGGATGTCCAATTTTATATTTGGTTCACTTATATACATTCCAATTTTATTGTATTTGATTTTGTTTTGATATATATTTGAATTGTTTTGATATATATTGATTTTTTGAATGTGACTAAAAGATGCATATAGTCACACTTATTAACACTTTTCGTCACTGTTTACTTAATTCGTTGTGTGACTAAATATTACAAAGGCCACACAAACATAAAATTCATGTGACCATTGGATCATCAATAGTCACACAAAATACAAATTTTTTCACACTTATTAACGCTTTTGGCCACTGTTTGATTAATTGTATGTGACTAAATACCCAAAACAAACATGGTTTGCATGACTAAATATTACAAAAGGTCACACAAACATAAAATTCATGTGGCCATTGGATGATCAATAGTCACACAAAATACACATTTGTTCACTTTAAACAACATATGGTCACACTTATTAACGCTTTTGGCCACTGTTTGATTAATTGTATGTGACTAAATACCCAAAACAAACATGGTTTGTGTGACTAAATATTACAAAAGGTCACACAAACATAAAATTCATGTGGCCATTGGATGATCAATAGTCACACAATATACACATTTGTTCACTTTAAAGAGCATATGGTCACACTTATTAACACTTTTGGCCACTTTGTTTTAAATTGTATGTGACTAACTCCAAAAAAGCAACACCCATTTTGTGACTAAATCATCACAAACGTCACACTTATTGTATATTCATGTGGCCAAAGGACGGGAAATAGTCACACAAAATACATATTTACTAGAAAGACTCATCTTAAATGTCACATATGTTATATATTTATGTGGCCAAAGGACGAACAATAGTTACTCTCAAAAAATATTCGTGTGACTATAAGGTATTTACGGTCACTGATAATGACTAATCCAACAAAACTTGTGCCTAATTTGTCACACATATTCGGGGTTTTGGTCACTCTTTTTCGATGGAAAAGGCCACGAACTCAACAATGTGACCATATGCCACCTACGGTGGCGGGACCTTCGGTGACACACGACGAAAAAAACGTGTGTGACTATATGCATATCGTCACACATTTTGGGTGTGACCGAAACAACTTTTTGTACCAGTGTATGCTCATTGCGTAGCCTGTTATAATGAAGCTGCTTTACACTTTGTTGAGGCATCAAATGTATGTTGGCTTTTGTATATCTTTAGACAGCTTATGAATTTCGAAGAGTCTTGCTTAAGTAATCTATAAAGTGTATACAGTCAAACAACACCTAAATGATAAAATGGGAACTCAATCACTACTTAAGATGTTTGCACTAGGTAGTTATTACGTGACACAATATGCTAACCATCTTCGAGATAAAGTTATATGCTCATATTTGTTAATATATATAATTTGAACAATCATAGAGTTATGCTAGTATTAATCTTTGTGGGCAAGATTATACCATGCCATTATACTAGGGGGTTGCTTTGCATACTGGATGATTGAAATTGAACAGGTTTTGAACTTATTGTTAATTGTTGTTAGATTAAAAAGTGTACTAGCTCGTTGGAAAGACATGTATTGCGTGTTAGTACTGTCCCGTTTATGTTTGTTATTAACTTTTTTGTTTTTTTGAACTACACAGGGAGGTTTTGGGGGTTACTGTCCGATCTTTGATCCCAGAAGTAGTAGTCGGATTGTACGTGGTGATTTTGATGGTGATTGTGTTGGTACCGGTGATTTAGATGGTGATTTTGACGAAGCTGGTGAAGAGTAGGGATGTAGTATGTAATTTGTATTTGTTTTGACATCCTTTTTGTTATTTACATTCTCGTATTAGTATTTAGGTTGATTGTATCGGCATATATATCAAATACTATGACTTCGTTTGTTAATTTGTTTTGGAATGAATAAGTGGAGTGATGCATTTTGTATCCTAGTTTTAGGTTATTTACATATTTGGTTTTGGTAGATTTTTCTGGAAAAATTTCGAAAAAAACCAAGAGCAGCTGCTGCATTTTTAAAAGTGGGATATAGTTGTCGCTAAATGTCAACCCGCCAAAATTAAATAATATTATTTTAATTATTAATATTTATTTAATAAATACATATTTAAAATAATAAAATATGAAAATCCTTTAGCGACAACACATGTCATCGCTAAAAGGTGCGGGTCCCACTCCGGTCGAGTTTTTTGGTTGAAAATTTGCGGGCCTCGCATGTTGTCGCCAAAATTTAATAGTTGTGGTCGCGCAAACTTTCTGCGACAGACCTCGGGCGACAACCGTTTGGGCAACAAAAGCGTCAGCAATGACAAAAACCACTTTTGGCTACGACAACGTCCCTAGCTAAAAGTGGTTGTTGGTGTAGTGTATCCCGTTTCGGCAGTGGCGGCCCTGAGGATTTGAGTACCCAGTGCGAGCCAAGAAAAAAATGCCCCTAACTCCTAGCAAATTTTCTTTTTTTGTAAATGATAACTAATGTTATAACAATTAATTATATCCATAACAAAATCATAGTATTAAAAATACATACCATAGTAGTTAACCGATGATTCGTGAAGTTCTCCTAGCATTCTTCATAGCAAATTGGTTGATTAGCTCTTCACAGTTTAAAAAATTTCCAAAAATTTATGCCCCATTCGAAAATGTGCCCTGTGCGGGAATCGGGTTTGCACCCCCTCCAGGCCTCCCCTGCGTTTCGGCAGGATTGAGTATTGTTGTTGTTGCTAGTGCAATGAATGTGTGCGTGAGTACAAAGAATCAGTACGATTTACCTTTATCATAAGATCAACTAAACGTCTAGTAATAACTTGGGGCCATCCACTAGTGAAGTTAAAGTTTACTCAAAAAGTAGAATATTTCCCTTAAACAGCAATTTATTAAAGAAATAAAGGCGTATTAATTTGATCATATAGTGGTTTAAATGTGTAAGCACACATGCGACATAGCATGAGAGTTGTACAAATTCGATACGCATTGTTCTAATCTCTTTATTTGTAGTCAGTATCATTTGCTTAAAGTAGTGACATTACCCATTACCCATTAATTTGTCATTAGTCAATTAGAAGAAAACCATACCTAATAGCGTAATCATCGATTTGATTCATTGAAGATGGAACACAAATGTCTAATCCAAAGTAAGAATACAAATTCGATACATTGAATTAATCCATGAATTGTTTTCGATAATCATTTCAATATATGATATACAACCATAAATTAATGACAAGTTTTAATGTTGTAGTGATATTTCCATGTATATTTTTCAATTATCATCTTCTTATCGCTGTTTGATTCCAATTAGTAATTAACGCTCTTTTCCATTTCATAGTTTCCTTCATTATGGCACGCCCGTGCCACCAATTTGTTAGTGAATCATTGATAAAAGGGCGAGTTATATAGGTTTGTTACTGGCCGGGGTATTTTGTCACTTCAACAAAACAAATAAAATGAAAAACCTTACACATTGGATTGTGATTTGACCCGAAAACTTCCAAGGAAATACACTCTCAGCTCAACTATGAAATCAAAACCCTCCTCGAGAGTCGAGTCTTGGATTATTCATGGGAATAGAAATTTATTCTAGTTTGGACCGACTGATCGATCGATAATCATAAATCTTGTACGTAATACATGTCATTCGTAAAAACTATCATAAATGTTACTAGTATTATCTTTTTTTTTTTTTTTTTTTTTTTTTTTTAACTAGTTGGGTAATTGATTCTTAGTTGTACCACCTAGAGGGTGTTAATTTGTCACTTAACTGTAACATGATCACCCCCACAACGAACTTCTTAATACTTTCACTAACGACCCTTTGTCTCTTTACTCATCTCACACTTTGAACTGATGAATTCTATTACTTCATGCGTATTGTGTAAAAACAAAAAATAAATTAAACTTCTTAAAGCGATTAAGTAACTTTAACTGTTGACCCATTAAACCAATTTCAATGATATACGATTACTGTAGAAATTGAAGCCAGGAAACTTTAGATATTTTCAAAGTGTACGTCCTAATAATTTCAAGTAACATGGCCCTTGGAGTATGTTTTGCCAAGTGCCAACTTTCATTCTTTTAAGAGCAAACACTTTGAAAGCACATCGTTTTGGCATAATTCTTTTTCATTCACATTTCAATAATCATGTGATAGTAATAAGTAACGAATATCAAATAAGAGGGACCTAGAGACCATGTAGTTAAGTTTGGTACCATTAAGGGGTTCTCTATCTTGTCGAAGAGTACATATATACACCAAAACAACTAACCTTTTTTTTTTTTTTTTTTCTTTTTTTTTTACATCAAACGACTTATACCGGTAACTAAAAACACGCTATGGCATGAGTTGAAGTGACAAATATCTAAAAAATGATATAACTTACAGAAAGTTATTTTCAGAAACTATAAAGGCGTATTCGAAAATATAATGTCTTTGTAGACTTTTAAACCAATATTTGATAGAAAGGGGGTAATAATAATAATAATAATAATAATAATAATAATAATAATAATAATAATAATAATAATAATAATAATAATAATAATAATAATAATAATAAATTAGTAAATATACATGTGCCTATAGATGGCTAACATACATGTGGAAGTACACATGCAAGCTTCTTCTAACTAAGACTTAAACAACACTATTGTCATATAGAATCTTAGTTCAGACAAATAGAAGAAACATAAAGGTCTGATGTTGATTAATACAAACAGTAAGGATAAGATTGACAAATGAAATCAAACAATAAGGATGAAAAATGAAACTATAATAATTATTCTTAGGGTTAGTGAAATGCTTTACAGCCTATAAATAATCCCTTTTAGGGTTAAGAACCAAACAAGACACATTTCAAAAGAAATGACCAAAAGAAGAGTGGTTCTAAGAAGAGAAGAACCACCACCCTCACCACCTTTGATGGATTCTGCATCGAACACGGTGAGGGTTCATGTACGATATGGTGAGTGTCAAAGGAACCATGCAGCTAACGTTGGTGCTTATGCTGTTGATGGTTGCCGAGAATTCATGGCGGTGAGCGAGGAAGAGGACACGGAGGGTTCACTTACGTGTGCTGCATGCGGCTGCCACCGTAACTTCCATAGAAGGGTGGTGGAAACTGAAGCTGCTAGCTGCAGCGATTGTGAGTGAAAACAAGAACTACAAGCTAGCATACGTCTACTTATAAAACACACCTTCTATTTATACAACAATGTGTGTGTTATATATTGTGTTTCCTATTTGTCTTGTTGTGTTTGTTCCATCTTTCTCGGAAAAACGGATTCCGTTAACGAATATCAACTTTGTGACAAAATTTGAAGGTGAACTGCTACGAATCATTTTCAGGTAGTAAGAAACTTTGTTCCCTACATTCAAATCTTCATACCTAACTTCCATCTACACCAGTCAACACATAATCTAGGTACACATGACGGATTAAAATTTATTGTGTGTTCTTCCATCCATGGGGTGTGTCATTATGATCGATCTCAAAACAAGCTAAAGATTAACATAGAATCTATACCCGAAATAGACATAGAGCCATCGTACCGATTGGAGGGAGGTTGATGTTGCTTCTTTGTAAGTTGTATTTAAGACAAAATCTAATAGAATTCCATAACTAGTTAGAAGTATATATATTGCCTTAATACTACATGTTTATAGAAGTGACCTTCTTTGTAACCAGGTCCGATACTAAAATATGAGACATGATCCAACATTATACATGTGGGGTCAAAGCGCTAAGGTAAACATGATTTTGTTGTCGTTAATTTCCTTCATTCAATTCTTGAATGGAAAGATAAATCATAACGAAATTAACGATCTTATGCGCAGACGTTTGAATGAGTCTTTGAATTCATGGCGCATTTAGATGATGATGTATCAAAGTTAAATTCAAACACGTCATGTACATTACTATATCCTCACAGTTCAAATACTACATCATACACCAAATTATAATTTCAGTGTTGATTATTTAGTCTTTTTCTTTAACTTTGACCTTAAAATATTCCTATTAAGAGTGATTATTAATATTGATATAGCAATACTATCTAGAACTGGTATATAAGGATGTTTAATGTCATATTTCGACTGTATATTCATAAAATTTGATTTAATCAAGATAATTAGCATTATAAAAAGAAATACTATTATGATGAGTCAGAGTTGAACCCAGGACAACATCACACTTCTTTTTTGACTTTGAAAATTCAAAGTGACAATAATTTTGGGACCGGATGGAGTTAAGTCTAATTTGACTTTTTGAGTCGAACTTTGACTTCATAATTTTTTGCTTGTGTTATAGTACACTTGATGGAAAATTTAAACAAATGAAAATACATTAAAATACAATCTATTTATATATTTTTTTTATCAATTTTATAATATCGACAAATAACTATTCAGGTCAAAGTTTTGATTTTAAAGTCAAGATTGGATTTATATTTTTGGTGCATCAAGTATTTATTATTTTACTGCGCTATGGTAACAAATGTAAAATGTCATCCCATTTTTAGTAAAATGTTGTTATTCCATCTCTTGTTATCGATAGTGTATAAAATGTTCAAAGATCTTTTTACGAACTTTTTACTATGTTGTTACATAATTTTTTATGGGTTATTTTTCGCAAAATTTTGGCCAGATTAATCAAGTGTACGTTGAACATTGATTTGAATATTTTTCTAGGTTATCACTCTCGCTACGTGGGTTCATTATCAAAACACAAGTCAATCGATAACCACTCAGTTTACTAAGTTATTTTACTAAGAAACTTTTTTTGAAAAGCTATAAGTGGTCCCTCAGTAAAGTGTAGCTAGTAGAAGTTTCAGAAAAGTACAAGACAAATTAAACTAAGATATGGACAAATGTAAGCTTCACCCATACTCTCGCATTTTAAGACGACCGCCTAGAAAGACAAACGCATAAACATATC
>LBNU01015569.1:33176-52402 GCA_014162995.1 Artemisia annua
GGTTTCTTTTGTTGACTTTAGAAAATCCCGCGAAAGAATCAATTTCTCGGTTTAAGTCACAAGAGTTGTAAAATCCCGACTAAGAGTTTATCATGGCAAGCACCACCTCTACTGATGACATTCAAGCTGTCGGGTCTGATACCCGCCCTCCTATGCTTGATAGGACGGATTATGAGTCATGGGCACAAAGAATTCGACTCTACTGCTTAGGAAAAGAGAACGGTGTCAACATACTGAAATCCATCGATGAAGGACCCTTTCAAATGGGCACCATTAGAGATACTATTGCTGGTAGTGAAAATCAACCTGCCGTTCTTGGACTTCTTAGACCTCGAACTTACGATGATCTTACTGAAGATGAGAAGAAGATTTATGATGCTGACATTAGAGCTTCAAACATTGTCATTCAAGGGCTTCCTAAAGATGTCTAGCTCATCAATTTCAACACTGAAGCCAAAGCAGTGTGGGACAATGTCAAGATGCTTTTTGCTGGGTCAGAATTAACCAAAGAAGATCATGAATCTCAGCTGTATGATGAATTTGAGCATTTCAAGCAGAATCCAGGAGAGAGCATCACTGACTACTATGTCAGGTTTCACAAGCTTGTGAATGAAATGCGAATCATTAAGATGACAATGCCTAACATTCAACTAAACTCCAAAATTGTGAACAACATGGCACCTGAATGGGATAGGTTTGTGACAGCTGTGAAACTCAACAAAGGGCTGAGAGATACCAACCATGAACAACTCTATGCATATCTCCAACAACATGAAAAACATGCTAACTANAAAGGTTAGCTCCAGAGCATGTATTTTGGAACTTGGACTTAGAAAAAATACAAGCAGAAAGAATTGTGGGAGAAACCCGTACCATGTTTAGGATAGCTGACCCAACGTCATACCCTAATAACACACCCATGCATCTTGTTCCTTTTACTCTCCCTACGCAAAATAATACTCTAATTGCTCTATATGTTCTTGGTCAATTATTCGCTGATTTTGATAAAACATGTAAAAAGAGAATTACACCTACGGGTATTACTGAAGGGGAAATGGGCTTTGAACAAACAAAACGATGCTATTTAACTGAGGTCATGCCATTCTTTAAGCTTGTCAAAGAACATTTTGAGGGACTTCAAAAAACCCTAAACAAAGATGTGGCTTATATGAAAGAAGTGTATAAAATTGTGGAAAGTGAGGGAAAACAACTGGCTATTGATCTTAAACATAGTGAAATTGAGAGAAAAAAATTCCGCATCATGAATGAGAATTTGATTGCTAGTTGTGTTGCACAGGATGTATTTTATACTGCTACTGAATCTGCTTTATCTGTCTGCCAATTTCACGAAATGTTTATTGCATTGAATGTTTTCCAGAATCGTGTTGTTGAGCTTGAGGGGGAGAATTTAATAATTCGTGAAAATTCAAAATGATGACCATGATAACATGGTCAGGCATTTGTCGAAACTAGAGGTTGATAATCTTAATCTGCAATTAAAGTATCAACATTTAAAAGAAAGATTTAAAATCTCAAAAAACAAGACATCTTCGGATGCTCCTGAATTTGGTGCATATTTTGAATTAACCAAACGTGATAAAAAAAAATTTAAGCTCACACTAACACGATTCAGAAACTGAAGGTTCAAATTGCCTAATTAAAGTCAACCAAGTAAGTTGTGACTGACACCAATAAACCTTCGTCGTTAGATTTTCAAAATTTTCACTATCAAGATACCGTTAATAAATTACATCGTGATATTGAGTGGTTTCAAGCTGAAAATTCCAATATTAAACATAGTTACAAAGAGTTATACGATTCAATCAAGATCACACGTGAGAAAACCAATGATAAAATAACTTCTTTGCTTAATGAAATTGAAAATCTAAAGAAGAAGGTGAAAGGTAAAATGCCAGTCACCATCGGTGACATGAATGTGTCAAAGGTTTCTGTTGTTAAATATTATGATGTTGATGCTATTAATATCCCACTTCCCCTTAGGAACAATAGGTCTGCTCACTATGCATATCTTTCGTACCTTAAGGATAGTCTAGGCATGCTTCGCGAGACTATGGAAGAGGATAGGACAGTGAAACCACAGGATAGTGCTATTCTAGATGCATGCTTTCTCACTAAACGATCCCAGGAACTTTTAGAATATGCCATTGGTACATGTCCTAAGAATGACTAAACGCAAGATAGGCTCACTGCATCTCCACTTATAAGTAAGAACAAGCATGTTACCTTTGATGTGCCACTTAAGACATCTGAACCAAGCACATCAAAATCAGAAAAACAAGCAGCAGTTAAACAAACTAATGTTCCCATCATTGCTTCTACAGGAGTAAACAGTGACACTAAAGCTAGTGGGTCAAAGCCTAGTCGCAATACAAGGAACAATAGGACTACGCCGGCTAAGAGTGCTCATGGGAAGAAAGTAGAAGACCACCTTCGGAGCAATAACAGTAGTTTGTGTGAAATGAATCGTGTTGATTCTAGGATTAGCTATAAGCGTGCTGTAATTAATTCAAATTCTGATGCTACCTGTAAGACTTGTAATGACTGCTTAATTCCTGTGAATCATGATGAATGTGTTGTGTCATTTTTGATGTCTACTAAACGGTCCCCTTCTAAACGAGTTAGGAAATCTAAACTGAAAAAACGTGTTTGGAAAGAAACTGGAAAGATATTCACTAATGTAGGATATCAATGGAAACCTACTGGACGAAAATTCACTTTAGAAAACAGGTGCCCCTTGACTAAAATGACTTATCCTAGGCGTGAGATAGTTAAGGAATAGAAGCCAACTGGTAGATTTTTCCCTTTTGAAACTACATGCCTTGATACTAGGGCCACTGCATCCAATAGTGAAGTCTTCACTAAGTTAACCATGTCTATAGTGAATTCTAATGCTCCTGAATTTGTGTGTGCTAACCAAACGGACCCCAATAGCACTTGGGGATCCACGTTTTTCAGTTATCTATTGTTGTCTGTTTTCAAATGCAGGTCGTACAAATCGTCCTTTGGTATTTGGACTCAGGCTGCTCAAAACATATGACCGGGGATCGCTCATGGCTCAAAAATTTCGTGAAGAAATTTATCGGGACAGTTAGATTCGGGAACAACCATTTTAGGTCAATTATGGGTTATGGAGACTATGTTTTTGGTGACACCNACAAATCGTCCTTTGGTATTTGGACTCAGGCTGCTCAAAACATATGACCGGGGATCGCTCATGGCTCAAAAATTTCGTGAAGAAATTTATCGGGACAGTTAGATTCGGGAACAACCATTTTAGGTCAATTATGGGTTATGGAGACTATGTTTTTGGTGACACCGTAATCTCCAGAGTATATTATGTAGAGGGACTTGGGCACAATCTATTTTCTGTTGGTCAATTTTGTGATTCCGATCTCGAAGTTGCTTTCAGGAAACGTACATGCTTCGTTAGAGAATTAGATGGTGTTGACCTACTTAAAGGCAGTCGTGGCACGAATCTTTACACCATCTCTATCGAAGACATGATGCGATCCTCTCCCATTTGCTTGCTTTCTAAGGCATCAAAGAAAAAATCATGGCTATGGCATCGCAGGTTGAACCACTTGAACTTTGGCACAATTAATGAACTCACACGCAAAGATCTTCTTCGATACATGCCCAGGTTGAAATACAAAAAAGATCATCTTTGTTCAGCATGTCAATTGGGTAAAAGCAAGAAACACACTCACAAACCCAAAACTGTCAACACCATTACAGAAGTTCTTCACACCCTTCACATGGATCTGTGCGGTCCAATGAGAGTACAAAGTATCAATGGGAAGAAATACGTTCTAGTTATCGTAGATGATTTCTCTAGGTTTACATGGGTGAATTTTTTGAGATCAAAGGATGAAACTCCAGAGACTATCATTAAAATCATCAAGCAACTGCAAGTCAGAATTAACAAAACTGTCAGATTCATTCGCACATACAATGGAACAGAGTTTGTTAATCAACAACTCACTCAGTTTTATGAAAGCATTGGGATAAGTCACCAAAAGAGTGTTCCACGTACGCCTCAGCAAAATGGAGTTGTTAAAAGACGAAACTGTACCCTTGTTGAAGTTGCCCGAACCATGCTGATATTTTCCAGAACTCCAATGTTTCTCTGGGCGGAAGCTATTGCAACTGCTTGCTACACTCAAAACCGATCATTGATACATCCTCTCCACAGCAAAACTCCTTATGAGCTAGTGCATCAAAGAAAGCCTGACCTCTCTTTCCTACGTGTGTTTGGTGCACTATGTTACCCAACCAATGATAGTGAAGACTTAGGTAAACTTAAGGCTAAAGCGGATATTGGAGTATTTGTTGGATATGTACCAGATCGCAAGGAATACCGAATCTACAACAAAAGAACCCGACAAATCATGGAAACCATTCACATTACATTTGATGAGCTGACTGAGCAACTGGTTCCGGGACACACCAGTTCTGGACCCGCACCTAATCTTTTGTCTCCTGGACCAATCAGTTCAGGACTTGTGCAGTATTCTACTCCTGCTTCACCTTATGTACCACCTACCAGTGAAGAATTGAAGAGTCTGTTTGATCTGATGTTTGATGAATATTTTGAGCCTCCAACTGATAACTCAAGCAATGACGCTCCACCTTTACCTCCAGTTGTCAAAGCTCCAATTATACACGACTCAAATGGTCCATCTATGTATGTATCACTCGGTCAAGACGCACCATCTGCTAGTGATTTACAAACCTCATCTAACCTTCAATCACCTTCCATACATTAAGGAGTTGCAGTTGGTACCTCCGTTGAAGTGAATCCGTTTGCCTTTGCAGATGATGCTCCATTTGTGAACATCTTTGCCCCTGACCCAACTAATGATACCATTTCATCAGGGGATCCTAATACAGCATCATCAGTTCCTTACCCTCAACCTCACGAGCATCTCAGAAAATGGACAAATGATCACCCAATTGATAACATCATTGGAAACCCTTCTCGTTTGGTATCTATACGTAAACAACTTGCCACCGATGCCTTGAGGTGCTTCTTTAATTCTATACTATCGAAAGCTGAACCCAAGGATTTCAAAGATGCATTGTCTAAAGACTCCTGGTTTACTGCAATGCAAGAAGAAATTCATGAGTTTGATCGACTTGAAGTATGGGAATTAGTGCCTCCTCCAGATTGTGCTATGATTATCGCTCTCAAGTGGATATTCAAAATGAAGCTTGATGAGCATGGTGATGTTCTGAAAAAAAAAGGCTCGGCTTGTCGCCAAAGGATATTGTCAAGAAGAAGGCATAGACTTTGAAGAATACTTCGCACCTGTTGCTAGAATTGAAGCCATAAGAATCTTCCTTGCTAATGCTGCTAGTCAGAATATGGTTGTATATCAAATGGATGTTAAGACGACATTCTTAAATGGGAAGCTGAAAGAGGTGGTATATGTTAGTCAGCCTGAAGGATTCGTGGACCCTGAGCGTCCTAATCACGTCTATCACTTGAAGAAGGCCCTCTATGGCCTAAAGCAGGCTCCTAAGGCGTGGTATGACACATTGTCCAAGTTTCTTCTTGCTAACAAGTTCACCAAGGGTGTTGTTGATCCTACACTTTTCACCAAAAAATTGGGCAAACACCTTCTTCATGTTCAAATCTATGTAGATGACATCATCTTTGCCTCTTCTGGCCCTATGGAATGTGATCGTTTCTCAAAAGAGATGAACTCTGAGTTCCAAATGTCCATGATGGGACAAATGTCGTTCTTCTTGGGGCTACAAATATCACAAAATCCCAACGGCATTTTTATCAATCAATCCAAGTATGCTAATGAAATTCTGAAGAAGTTTGGATTTGAATCATGTGACTCTGTTGACAACCCAATGGTTGAAAGATCAAAATTGGATGAAGGCATCTCGGGGATCCCAATCGACCAAACCAAGTACCGAAGCATGATTGGATCCTTAATGTACCTCACAGCTAGTAGGCCAGATCTTCTATTTGTTGTATGCATGTGTGCTCGGTATCAATCCAAGCCCACCAAAAAGCACTTGGAAGCAGTCAAGAGGGTGTTTAGGTATCTTCAAGGGACCATTCACATGGGTCCCTGGTACCCTAAGGACACTGCTATGGCCCTCACAGCCTACTCAGATGCAGAACATGCTGGGTGTCAAGATACTCGTCGAAGTACATCAGGCGGTGCTCAATTTNGTATGCATGTGTGCTCGGTATCAATCCAAGCCCACCAAAAAGCACTTGGAAGCAGTCAAGAGGGTGTTTAGGTATCTTCAAGGGACCATTCACATGGGTCCCTGGTACCCTAAGGACACTGCTATGGCCCTCACAGCCTACTCAGATGCAGAACATGCTGGGTGTCAAGATACTCGTCGAAGTACATCAGGCGGTGCTCAATTTCTTGGGGACAAACTCGTCAGCTGGTCATCTAAACGGCAAATGAGCACATCGATATCCTCCACTGAAGCTGAATACATTGCCATGTCTTCATGTTGTGCTCAAATATTGTGGATGAGATCTCAACTATCGGACTATGGGTTTGCCAATAACAAGATTCCGATGTACTGTGACAACAAAAGTGCAGTTGCACTTTGCTGCAACAATTTCCAGCACTCCAGATCTAAGCACATTGACATTCGACATCATTTCATCAGGGAACAAGTTGAGAAAGGGGTAGTGGAACTTTACTTCGTGAGCACAGAGTTTCAGCTGGCTGATATCTTTACTAAGGCACTTCCAAGAGAACGATTTCAATTTATTCTTCCGCGCCTGGGAATGAAGAGCCTTACACCAGAGACACTCAAAAGTCTTCAGGAAGAGAACGAGGAGTAATGGAGTCGCTTCACATATCCTTGTATATAGTTTAAAACCAAAAAGAAAAATAGAAAAATATAAAACCTATAAAAACCATAAAAATCAGAAAAACCCAAAATCCCAAAAAAAAAATATTCTTCTTTAGGTATGTCTTTTGTTTATCGATAACATTTACGGTCCTAGAAATGTCATTCAATAATGGCACGAGTCTTTAAATGAAGCTCGAGCAGAAGTTATAATAAATGGTTAAAACATGTCACAATGGTTTGCTATTACTTCAGATAGCAACCCGTTCTTATTTATGGGGAAAGCACGTCGCCAAAAAGACGGATGTTCCTCTCACTGGGTGAAGTTCACCTAGGCACGGATTACTTCAGATCCGTGTTAATTTGAAATAATGTACGTTTCAGTGCATTATTTCTTGTATAAGAAGAAAAGTCTTCTTTACATCACAAAGTCTCTCATCTATGATTCTTCAAGAGAGACTTTGCGGATCACAAGGTGGCAATTGGACTTAACTTTTCACAAATACTTGACGCTCAATGTAATGACTACAGATCTTTAAATAGAAAACGGGTCATTAATTGAGGGGGAGAGTATTTGCTCAAAATTTCTGCACCTTTCAAAACTTTGTGCACCATCAGTTGTGTTCGGAGCATCAGTACGTTTCAAAATCAGTACATATTAAATCTGGCCACATTTTCTCCCATATTTTCTAAAACGGATTTCAATCAGTTGGGATCACAAAATCTCAAATGATTTGAAATTTTTTGATCGGATGAGAGAATGTGATTTAAATGTGAAAATCTGATAAAAAAATATGAATGTTTTGGACTTAATCATAAGCTCTCCCATATGTGCCAAACCCTTTCGTGTATCAATGCACATATTAAGGGGGAGCAAAATGGCTAGTGGTGACAAAAAAAGGATTTAGCATCTCATTTGAGCGTGACTCAGACTTAACCAATGAATTGACGTAATTTGCCATGAATCGAAAGGACTTGTCTGAGTAGATTGTACTGTTTCGAGAAACCTTTTTTGAACTTGATCAGGACGGGTAATAATTTCAAGCTATTCTAACTAGTGATGTAAACGTGTCTCGAATGGGTCTTGTTCACTTAAGGTGGATCAATTCAAAAAGTGCAAACTCTACCCATCATGTGCAAATTTTAACTTAACACATATGAGCACTTGTTAAGGGGGAGCATTTGAAAATGATAAAACTCTCAAAGTGTTAGCAAAATGTGTTTCTTAATCATAAACACTTTGAGAGAATTTTCAATGATTTGGTTGATGGCAACATAGGATAGTCATGAAGTTATAAGGTGGCTAAGGTTAGGAAAAACTGTCCTATGATCCGCCAGAGCCGGAGGGATCTACCCAAGGACAATACCGAATAGATAGTATTAGAAAGTCCTTAGGTATGATTATGAAAAAGGTGTAATGTGAGAAAGGGGAAAGAAGGGGTTGAAGAATTAAAAAGAAATGAAATGAGAAAGGGTGAAAAGAAATAGCCCTCCTATTATTCAACCTTAGGGCAGAAACCGGGTTCAATTCATATGCTACTGGTGGTTACTAAGGTAACACCGGTATTGAAGACAAGACGTCATGGACCCAGTGACGCACTGCACTAAACCTTCTAGCCACTCAAGTTCTCTAAAAAGAGCTTGTTTCATTCTCACGGGGAACCCTGCATAATCTATCGACCGCTCATTACGAGCCATGTTGATATTGAAACAGGAGACACCGCTTCAGTCTCCGACTACCAATCATGAACTTATCGAGTCTAGAGCCACGAGATGCATCAAAAGGTCTCATAGGAACATGAGCTACTTCTACCCTGGTTGTTCAACATTAAGGACACCAGTGGTAAATTTATGAGTCCTACGAAGATCTTAGCAATCTGCCAGAACATTTATGAGAGAAGTTACTAATGTGACTCCTAGTGATTGAATGGAAATTCCTGCCAGGGTCAACATCAAAAAGCCCTGAAAGCATGTCACTTCGGTAATTCCTTAACGGTCTACAGTCGTGGAGTGATCTCCAACGACTCACCTAATCGTTGATCTACTTCGGTAGATCTCGTAAGCCCGTTCGAGGGTATCCAATTTAGGAACGGCCTTGGTAAGTATTAGAGAAAGTTTTCACACTATGCTGTTAACAATCTCTAAATCCAAACCTGTAAGTACCGGATGTTTTATTGCTAATTGTCTTATGCAGGAATATTTGGGGATTGATGCTGATTGCTGAAAAGATACCGATCCATCACCGCATGCTCACACTTCATCAACATACTCAATGAAATCATGATTATGCAGGAATATTTGGGGATTGATGCTGATTGCTGAAAAGATACCGATCCATCACCGCATGCTCACACTTCATCAACATACTCAATGAAATCATGATAATTGATAAGCCTTCAACAATGCTTCCGCTACTCTGACGCTGACAATCATGATAAAGAAAAGTGTGAGCATGGCGCTACAAAGATCACCAAGTCACATAGAGACGATACTGATGAAAGATGAACTGGAGACACACATTGGATGATGAACCTCAAGAATACTCAAAGATCATCCATAACTAAAGAACGGTCATCAAATGTCCACTACTGAAGGCACAAAATTTTATGACAATGAAGAATCAAGTACTACGAGCTACGAAGTCAACTTCAAAGATTAAGATGCTAGAATTCAAGTTATAATTTCCGGGGTGACCTCCCTTAGGGGGAGATTGTTAGGAATACGATTATTCATATGAAAAGACTCGGTCACCCCGAGTATCTTTTCTAGCATTAAGTAGCTCGTAGTATCTATCCTAATAGTATAGTAGTAGTTAATATAATTGTAATTAGTATTCGTGAAGTGGGTCAGGTCTTTACCCGCTGTCAGCTCACTCTACAGCCCGTTTCATGGGGCACTACTAAGTTTGTATAAATACCCTCTCCCACCCAAGGGAGAGGGTTGGACCTTCATTTGTAAGCTAATACATCTTATGTTTCTCTCTAAGGCTCCCAACACTCCTACTCTCTCTCTCTCTAACTTCTCTCTAGATTTCTTCTTCTATTCGATCCATTTAACACAAAACCATACGTGTTTAGGTATTAGAGTTACTTACAGCCTCCTATGTTGTATCGGGAAACTATGTTTAGTGGTCTTCAAGGTTCATGAATGTTCTTATGTGGTACAAGGAATGCAAGTTGTTGATTAATTCTATCAAGAACAGTCTGTATGTTATGAAAGAGATTGAAGATATTAACAACCTTGGACAAACAAGACTTCAATAAGAAAAAGATTTGAGTGCATCTGAATTAGCTCAGTATGAAGCACATATTCAGGTAAAGAATCTATTATTGTTTCGGTTGAGTAACGATATCTACAATGTTATTGATATTAATCTCACAACTTATGATTTGTGGAAGCCTTTAGAGAGGTTAATGCAAGGAGCTGATGTGAGAAATCAAACACAACAAACACTTGCCTTGTGGAACTACTAATCTTTCAAGCAACTAACAAATGAAACCCTAGAAGATTCATACATTCGTTTCAACAAACTAATCAATGAAATGAAAATAACCAACATTCAGCTTAACACAAAGTTTCTCACCAACCTATAACTAGAATGGAGACTTTTCACTATTGTAATCAGACATGATCAGGATCTCACCAAGAAGGATATCAATAATTTGTTTAACATTCGGAAGCATAAATAAGTGGAAGTCAATGACATCAAGGAATAAATGAAGAAGAAAGAGACTCCAATTCAACAAGCAATACAACAACCAATTCATGATCCTCTTGCACTTTTTTCATCATTTTAACCAGAACCAACAATAACTCTCTCACCTACAGTACCAATAACAACTTCCAGTACACATTTTTTTTCCTAATACACCAGAAGTTGAAGCAGCAAAACATGACTTGGAAACTACCGAATTGAATGATTTTCTCCAGAATACGGCCTTACTTGGTAAACAAATCCATAAATCCTTCTACAAACGACCTACGAACAATAGTTTCTGAACTACATCCGCACCTATTGGAGTAAACAAAAGACAAGATACTCAGCCAAAAGGTGAAGTCATTAGGCAGGGTGGGATAATGTGGGTAGGAATGATATTGGAAGGAAATTATGGAACCAAAGTGCTATGGTTGTGGAAAGACATATCATTTTACTAAAGATTGTCCAAATGTCAAGGTTCACAACAAAGCTTACTTCGAAAGAAGATGTTTTTGACTGATATGGATGAGAAAGGTAAGATGTTTACTACTGATGAGCATGATTTCTTGGTTGATACTGATGACGAAGGGTAATTGTTGGAGATAACATGGTTTTCATGGCAAACCTAGAGAAAGTTGATGTTTTTGAAGTAGTTGTGCATGAAGCAGATGAAGGAAGCCCTAACTATGATACTGATGTTGATACTAACAAGGCTTATGTCAATGAGATAAACTTTACCACTGATGATGCATCCGGTAATGATTTTGATGAGTTCATGGTGGCACGACAACTAGTAGTCGGGTAGCTAAGGTTGAGACTAGTAGTATTACATTCGTGATGATTCTAAAGTATCTACTAACAGTTCTGGAAGCAACCATTAATCAATGGATCAATCATTCTTTAATGCTTCATAATTATGCTTTAATTTAGTCTCAAATTCAAAATTAGGCAAACTTGATAATTAATTTTTCCACGAGTTAAAATTTTCTCCATATCTCCTAAACCTTTTTTTTTTCTTGCCCTACACCTAATGTTAAAATCCTTTGTAAAAATTTATTTGATATTTTATCCAAGGTGCTTACGCAAAAGTGTTGGAAGTTTGATCATTTATCAAGCATGGTAATCTGTGTACTATGACAGGTAGTAAGTGTACATTTTTCCGTTTCCATATTGTTATTTCATTTATACACCCGAGATATGAGAGGATCCAAACACCTATGTGAGGTGTTAGTATATATTTTCTTGCTTGTTGAAACTGGTAAAAGTGTATTATCAAACGGGTTGTGCCATAAACTATCTTTATTAATCTGCATACCAATATAAAACATGAATGATCTACCATTATGGGAGATTGTTAGAGAACAAAAGTGTAAATCATAGTATAGGGTCTTCTATGTAATATATAAGACGTATTGTATTGTTTTGTCATTGAGAGCACAAGAAGCCTCGCAACACTTGTATAGTTGTGAGGGGATGCTAATCGTTGTGAGGTCTCTCAACGTGTTGTAGGGGTATAAATACCCCCTACCTCAAGGGTATTGAGGTGTGTGTATATGTTATGTCGTGAGACTTTTACCCATTCTCTCTCGTATCTGTCTCTAAATTAGAAGTGTCCACGCACAGTTTCTTTCTAGATTAACCGACTAGTTTAGGATTATTATTGATTAACAGTCACAACTCACCACCTCCGGCGAGTGCTTCCACCTCATGACGATGATTTTGGTACACGCAGTATATTAGAGCTAAGATTTGCAAGAATTAGTTTTGGGTTTGTGGAGTTATGATGTTAACTGATTTTTATAATACTTATACCAGGTTTGTAAGATTAAATTTATGAATTGTTCCAAAAGTTGTCACAAATTCTATTGAAGTATTTTATTGCCAAAAATCTATTACTCCATATAAAATATGTTATACTCCTTTTTTGTGATTTTGCATAATGAGAAATGCCAAAAAAAATTGAGAAAACTATGAAATATATGTTATATTATTTGTGAAATGTGAAAAAATAAAAATGTAAATACTTCTCTTAATACAATAAAAATAAATGAATTAAAAAGATATTAATAAATAAATAGATAAAAATGAATTAAATATTAAATAATCAAAGTAATCAAATAAGTGCATATGCTAAAGGTATGTGGGACAAAAACAAAACTAAAAAGACACTCCTATCCTTATTTACAAGTAACATGAGAGGATTTAACGGACGAAAATAACGCTTGTTACCGACAGGTTTCAAGATAAAGACCTTTCATTCAAACAATAATCAAAGACTCGGATAGGGATTTGGGCTAAATCACATAAATGAACGATGTAATTTACTCTTAAAATTTTAAAACCATTTGAGGACTAGAGAGACTTTATTTCCGATATTTCTAGTTTCATAGTATTTTGGATCCATTCCAATCATGAATCTACGTGACTAGAATGTAACTGGACCAAATACTTGTTGGATGTGGAATATAAAGGTCCGCATAGTTTGGGCCTCACAGCAATAATAAGATCTAGTGATCTACTTTCGATAGATCCAAAAAGGCAATAACAATTAAAATATCGGCCCATTAAACAAATCCCAAATTTACCACCAAAACCAAATCCTATAAACACCACCATATAACTTCCAGTAATGCAATTGAACAATGTGCGTGTCACAATGTATGTACAAGGTCTCATCGTCTTTTCTATAACGACCCAAGATTTATTGGAAATCGTCGTTTCTTGGAATGAGAGTTTTACCAAAAGTGGATAGTATTCGACCATTTGTTTTATAAAAGCGGTTTCATCAATATATTCATCAATAGCTGTTTTATCAATTGTCTACGTTTCTATCTCATTTTTTATATGAGAATCGAAAAGGGTCGCGTTGACAATACCAAATACCGAAGAAAAAAAACGCAGATTGGAAAACACACGAGTCAAAATAATAGCAAAGCGTTTTAGTTAAATGAATGGTTGAGGTGCTTATAACTATTTCAAGATATAACCTAAACTTTAATGCAAGAAACTTAAACTACTCCGTATTATATTAAACTTTAATCATGTAGACAAGTTAAGATCAACTATTTGGATTCGAGAATATAATAAAAATAAAAATAAATGTGAAAACTCATGTTAATAGGGAATGGTTACTTCATTTTAAAGTTGAATTGGGGTTACTAGTTTTGGTTCGACAACCCCCACTCCTCTCTCTTTTAAGCACATGGTGTAGTTGGATGCTCTTATTTTAACCATCTTTGTAATGTTGTGCTATTAAAATAACTATATAACTGAAACATGCTTGTAATCTTAACAACCAACTTGTAAGACTTATCGAACGTTGCTATATAAAAAGATAAATTCCCAAAAGATGACAGTTTCGACAATTCTGACATTGGTTTAACTGTTAAACCAATAGAACAGTGTTGACAAGTTGATTTGTTCAATGGGTTATTTAAGCAACAGTTTTATGTGTAAATGCAGCACATTGGCAAAGTGTAATATTTTGCGCGGCATAGTAGTACAAAAACATGTTAGAAGTTTCAGCGAACGGGTATAAAACCGAACGGTTGTTTATTGTAATAGCCTCTAGTGAAAATAGTGTTTGTGGTTTTCCAGTTAGGTTAGTTAATCAATGTACCGGATATCTCTTAGAATTGTGTA
The DNA here is from genome assembly GCA_014162995.1 of Artemisia annua. NCBI lineage: Eukaryota > Viridiplantae > Streptophyta > Magnoliopsida > Asterales > Asteraceae > Artemisia > Artemisia annua. The sequence goes on from LBNU01015569.1 coordinate 47,371, forward strand.
ATCACTTTTAAGAGGAAACTATTCGATCCTAATACGTGAGTTACACGAATATCTCTTTGAGATAAACCAAGTGTTTGTTCTTATTTTAGGTACAAAGTAAGAACCCTTTTGATTCTAAGTGTTTTTGTTTTCTGTGTGTCTCAATACAAGTATGTGTTCCAATTTATAAGAAAAAACAAAGCCCAACAAATAGAATTATGATAATTAACCGGCTCATTAATTAAATCACAATGTCCCTCCATTATAGTAAATGGTGATTACATGACCATTAAACATGGTCATTAAGTTGCAGTTATAATTGCCCTTGAATAGATCAAAGCCTTTACAAGTAAGTTTGGATTCAGTTCAGCATCTTTACTCGCTGAAGAACATGTTCCTTGAATGAGCTGTTCAATTTCTGAGTTTGCACACTAAATAGTTTCACTCGCTGAAGAGATAAACCTCTGATGAGACTACTCATTGATGAGAAAAGAATATGAAGTTGAACTCATCAGCCTGATGAAGACCGTTCAAGCCTTCAGGGGCACACTCATTGAAGTGTAGACTCAGTGAACTTCACCAGCGATTTGAATCATACTTTACCACTATCAGAGTTAGGAGATCAGCTACCCAAGACTCTAAGTCATCATGTGCACAATTTTTTTTATTGTATTTTGTATTTATTTATTTATTTATTTTGAGGGTATAATAAAATTAAAAGATGAACTAATATGTATGCTTTTATTAAAACTAGTAAACATATTAAGAAGAGATGTATTTGTTTTGACATATTAGTGAACTAACAAAATACACGTATTTGTGTGACACAAAATTCTGAAACCAAGTTCATTTTGAAAAAATTGAAATTTTTAGCGAAAATTTATACTAGACGTCAAACATTCATCGAGTTTTCGTGAACCTCCGGAAACCCCTAGGTTTACCAGAATAGGTGAAAAGACTGATTGGTTTAAGTTTGGGAAAATTGTCCAAAAATACTATCAACTTGTCACTTATTACTATTGTATGCTATGAACTTTTTTTTCTTCTTCCTATTGTATACACAAACTTTACTAATCCTACTATTGTATCAATAAAACGCTTTTTTGATGACGTGACAATACTTAATCACACTAATTACGGTGTAATTAATAGAATAAAAACCCCGTAATATTGTTACAATATGGTGCTTAAGAAAGTTTGTGCATACAATAGAAAAAAAAAAGTTCATAGCATACAATAGTAATAAGTGTCAAATTGATAGTATTTTTGGACAATTTTCCATTTAACTTTCATTGACTTACAAAATAACCAATTGAGTGAAAATGTTGTAGTATCACTAGTTCGTTTTATTTGATTAGATTGTACTCTTTTTCAAGCAACTTTAGTTTTAATGATAAAATACTGAATTCGTGTCTCATCGTACTCCAAAAGGAAGCAACCTCCTTTTTTTTTATCAAGTTTGTATTTACTTTTGTCACAAAGATGGAATACGTTATGTCAAGTCATAATTATTTTTCATTTGAATGGTAATATTTTTCTAAAAAGCAATAAATAAGATCAACTATTTATTGCTCAACTCACGAGAATAAAACGTAGCAGTCAATATATCTTTAGCATATATGCGCTAGACCACGACAAAAAAAGATATGTAGAGTATGAATAAAAATCAACACAAAATGATACTGCAAATTTATACACACAATTCAATAAACTAATTTTTAAACCAAATAGTTAAAAGTTTAATAAATAAATTAAATGCCCTTCATGGGTTTCCTTACTTTGCGCTTATCTACTGTACTGTACACATTTAATTAGATGGGCATTTTTGGACTTTAAGACAAATGGATTTAATTTTCATAATTTAAAAACATGTTGTTTTGAGAAAGTTAAATAAGTTTTTAATTACAAAAGGGAATAAAATAGTGGAAATAATTAAGAAGGTTGAACGTGGTGTGGTGAAGGACCACAGTAAAAGAAATACACGATACCAATTCCACTCGCTAACGATATGGTGGTCCACTGTAGCACTCTGCAAATCTTTCTTTATCTTTGCTAATTCTTTGGTCCTTTTTCTATTTTTATTTTGAAATTTCAAAATTCACTTTCATATAAATTCTTAATAGTACATTTAGAGCACCTTCTATGTAATAATCTTTTAAAAAACTCAACATTTCTTCAATGGTATGTTCTTGAGTTTAAAATTGAAGAGAAAAGAATGGAAATAGAAAGAACTAAACATGATCGTGTGTTCTTGAGATTATTTAGAAGAGAAAGGAAGTAAAAGTGGAAGGAAAGTTTGTGTGATAATCTTCCGCCCAGATCCGGGCAGAAAAGAAGAAAATACTTTCTTCTTCATTTCTCTTCTTTTCTTTTCTTTTAATAAAAACTAAAGAAAATAACGTAATTTATTTGAGTAAAAAAAAAAAAAAAAAAAGCACTCAAACTATTCTTAACCTTTTTCTTCTCAACTCTCACACTTCAATGTACAATTTGTAAAAACAGTATATAATAAATGTAACATCTAATAGCATTATAGCAAATGTTGATTTGTGCAAATCGCCTCCCTTTTCTTAATCTTTTACTCCATTGCAATAACCTATTTTCAAGTCTTTTTCAACCCTTTCCAACTTTAAATTGGAGAAGTTCTTTAAAAAACTATGGTTCGTACATGCGGATTAACACTTTTTTAAAGAAAATATCAGTTTCAGATGACATTCAGTCGTCGTATTAACATTTTTACAAATATTTAGATGAAACACGTGCTATTCTAGACTTCGTAGAAACCGGTCAACTGGACTGTGTTTGTAAATTATACCACTAGGATGGGTATATGGAATTTAGGTAAATGTGTTTGTAAATTGCGGGTTTAGAGTGCTAAAGTATATTGAGAGTACTATTTATTATAGATGAAAAGAAGCATCAAACATTATTGTATGATAATGTCTATCATGAAACACTTGTCCCATTTACTTAAACAAGCATTTAAGTAAATACCTAATAACCTAAAGGTAAAAAAAGTACTTAAAAAAATGCATTCTAATGAGTTGGTTTGAAGTCATAATTAGCACATTAAAGAACAAACAGATATAAAAACATTGGAAAATGATTCTACTAGAGAAAACACATATACCCCATCTCTTAATTTTCTTACAGGTTGAGAGTGACATGAGAGCAATCTAAATATTTTTTCTTCATCTAACCTTAATAAACATCCACTGCATCTTCTTTGGTTAAAACATAGAGGAAAGATATTGTGGTTAAATATTTCCTAGCGAAAAAAGATTCAAATACACTTGTTATTTATTAAGGTGGTTAGAGGGTCAATTGGCTTGGATACGGTGTCCACTTTTTGTCCAAAGACAAGCAACATGGGTTAGGAATGATTAAGTTGTCGAAACATTATTTTTATGTTAAGAAATTCCACAGACAATGATTATATTATATTCAATCAAGTTGTTATACAAACTCTACTTGGTATAGTTATGTTTATAGAAGTGCTAGACGTAGTCCTAAAGGTTTTGACATGTATACATAATTTGTATCTTCAGAATAACCTTTCGACTTTTAAATTTAATTTTTTTCAACCAATTAAATGCATCACCTCTCGTTGCGTGTTTTCAATTATTAAACGTAGCCCTTATGTTACAAATAACTAAAACCTTATATCCATAACTCGAAAACATGAAATAAAATACGTTTTTTTCGTTTTCTTCCATCCTCTCCGCTTCACCCAACCCCCCCTACAAATTTAACTCGAGAAGTAAATATAGAATAATTAATTTAAAACTTTAACAAGTATAGTTGTGGAAAACCTAATGTAAAATAATTGTTAAAAAAACTTTAACAAGTATAATATGCTTGAGAAACAACAAAAATGCAATAATTAAGAATTTTAATGAGTCAAAAAAAATCAAACAGGATCCAATGATCCAGCTATGATGCATTGGGGTATCCTCAAATTAATTTCAGGCACCAACATCATGTTCTTGGTGGTTGGGTTGGTCGTTTTTGACATAACGAATTATTTACTTGCAATATGTGTCTTTTGTGTTAAAACCATTTATCAGTTTGGTATATGTTTTTGTTTTTGTTTTTTTGCAAATACAAGATTTGATTTGATTTGATTTAAGTACAGTGAAATTACCTATGGCTGGACAATGATTAGTCTAAGTGTAATGTTGATCTCCATTTACATTGTCACATTGCACTCCATGAGCAACATCACCACTAAACATATTTATATCATTTTGATGATTTAGTTCATTTATAATCATTTTGAATAAGGTAAATAAATTAAGCCCACTAACCATTTTTTGTATTGTATCAATAGTTTTTTGAAAGCCTTTTACAAGTGTTTTTTGCATTGTATCAATAGCATTTTAAAAAGTTTTATAAAAAGATTTGACAAACATCAAGCATTTCTCAAAAGCTTTAGTTAATAAATATAGTATACATTAAATGCTTCTAGTCATTGAAGACTTGGAGTATTGTGGATGCTCTAAGGTCAGCGGAAATGGAACCGCAAAAAAAAACTAAAATTAAAAGTAAAAATCAAACCGAAAAACCGATCCACGTCAAAAACTGGCGGTTCGGTTTCAGAATATAGAAAAACCGACTCTTGTGGTGCGGTTTCGGTTTCTACTAAAAAACCAAACCGAAATAACAGCACGGAACCCATCCGCCATATTCATTTTTTTTTAAAATAAACCCTTTAAATTTCATAATTTTTGTATGATAAAGTGATTGTGTTTGTAGAACACTAGATAACATCACAAACACGTTTATACTTGTGGTTTTGGCTCGTTATACATAGAAAGAAAAGAAAAAAATGTAGAGAGAGAAAGTTAGAGAGAGAAAGAGATGAAGCCTTGGAGAGAAAACCAAAAAAAAGAAAATGAGATTATGAGAAGGCTTACCCACTCCAAGGATGGAGAGGGTTTATATGTACATGGGTTTTGCCACTTGGGCGTGCCACTTGGGCTGCGGATCAGGTATACAGTGGGTAAAGACCCGTCCTTCTTCCGCGAACTAATCTACTTCTAAACTACGTTTA